>JRUC01000010.1:0-74484 GCA_000806385.1 Leptographium procerum
CTGCTGCTGCTGCTGCTGCTGCAGCACCGTAACACCATCAACCGCAACAAGGAAACCATCGTTGTAGGCACCGGCGGCCATTTCGAGCAGGACGGGTGCGGACACCTGTTGGAGGAGCTGGACTCGCTCGGTTGGTGTTGATGGGGGGGATGATGAAGACGTTGTGAGGGCTGAACTAAGGAGACGCTGCCAGGAGGCGTCGGCGGTGTGCAGGGGAACGGGACCGAGGGTGCCAAAGGCGCCAGAGTGCATCAGGGCGCGGCGGAAAAGAGGCGCCTTGCTGGCCGCCGCCGCAGCGGTGGCCTCCAGCAGGTGAGCGTGGACAGAGACGGAGCCGGCAGACTGCCCACCGACGGTGACGCGGTCGGGGTCGCCACCAAAAGCTGCAATGTTGCGGGTGACCCAAGCGAGACCGATCTTTTGATCACGCAGGCCGAAATTGAGGCCAGCTGCGGTGTCAGAGTTGTGATGCTCCTGGTGGCCCTGAGCGTCGATGAGGTCCTGGGCGGCGGCAAAACCGAACACGTTGAGTCGGTAGTTGATCGAGACGGCCACGATGGGAGTGCCGCGGTGCAGGGCGCGCAGCACGAGGCGGGCCGGGTCCCACATGGGGTCAGAAGAGGCGCCAAAGGCTAGGCCGCCGCCATGGATCCAGACGAGGACGGGCAGGCGGGTTTCATTATCGGCAGTAGTGATGCCATGACGGGTCAGTGCGGCCGCGCTAGGCCGGACGACGGACAGATGCAGGCAATCAAACTCGGACTCGGCCACGTCGGGGAACGGTAGGTAGGACTGAATGGTCCGTGACGTGTTCGGGGCCGAGGGCTGGGGGCATTTTGGTCTGGGATGTCAGGGTGATGAAGACAAAACGGAAATGAGAAGGTAAGGCGAGGACGACAAAGAGAAGACACACCCGTGTTTGGTGGCGTCAAAGATGTCGTGCGGCAGACGGGCGCAGATCTGCGACTGCTCCCAGCGCGCGGCCACGGAGCCATAGGGGATGCCGAGGAACTCTTCCAGGTCGGC
This sequence comes from Leptographium procerum, assembly GCA_000806385.1. Taxonomy (NCBI): domain Eukaryota; kingdom Fungi; phylum Ascomycota; class Sordariomycetes; order Ophiostomatales; family Ophiostomataceae; genus Leptographium; species Leptographium procerum. The sequence goes on from JRUC01000010.1 coordinate 1,027, forward strand.
CGACACGGGCGACTCTCTGCCGACAACAGTCTGGGGCACGCTGTGGGGCTCCCACGACGGAAGCTGGACGCGAGGATCCGAGGTGGAGGACAGCATCTTGAAGGCCGTATCGGGAGATGCAGAAAGAGAGTAGCTTCGGAAAATTCAAAGGCCGCAAGACGCAAAAGGCACGGGAAACACAAATGGATTACGAGATAAAAGCGAGGTCCGCAACAAGAGCACACACAACTAGAAACGGAAACGCGGCCTCTCGAGAGCCTTGGCCGTAGCCTCTGCCGATGGGTACTTGTTTTGGCCCCATCACCGTGCCCTCCCCCACTTCTTGATCGCTCGCCAATTATTAGTGCATTATTGTCGCAATCTTGACAAACACAAGTAACATATCGACGGCCCGGAAGGATGCCATCCATATCGGGACTAGTTTTATCCATAGCGGGGGCCAATGGCGCACGGCGCATTTGACAGCCAGAAAAGCCTGCCAATTGTCAAGACTTTACTTCTCTGTCTTCCTTCTCTTCTGCACGGCCTCTACATTAGAAGCTTTCCCCAGGAACAAAACGTGCGGAGACGCAGCCGGTGTGCGGGCACGAGGGATTCGAGTGGATTGAGAGGGCCGTGGAGAAGAGCTTGTCAAAGGTAAATGTGCTCACTCTTCTATGTTAGCGTTAGTTGCCACCTGGCGTTACGGAGAGGCGGGCTCGTGGAGAACGGCTTCACCTTCTGACGGGAGTCTCTGCAACTTTTATTATTGTTGTGTTTTCTCTCCTACACCAGTTCATCTAGCCACAAACTAAACAGCGATCCTCAAGAGCACAACCCAACTTGTGGCTAAAGACTGTCGATACTTTCGCAACACGAAAATTAGGACCGTTATAAAAGCCTTGTATATACTGTACATATACTGTATGTGACGCCTACGTCCACGTGACACATATGGGCCCTACATTATTGCTTGTGCACTTGCACAGCTTCGCTTAGCATTTTGTGCGAACACTGTCCCACGTGCGCAATGTGGCAACAGCAATCCCGACAAACAACAGCACAACGCCATTTAGCCCTTATTATTCCATTTCGTGGGCCTTTTCTGCCCTTGGTCAAATGAATCTGGTATCAGATAACTGCCTCAAAAGGGGACTGTTCAGGCGATTATATCGCCAATTGAATGTTTTTCAGCTGTTTGTATACTTGTGAAAGTCGACTGAATACGAATTCAACACGAGAAGCTGCCTAAGAGAGCCTACGGCCAACTTACGTGCAACGGTGATCTGTAAGATACCGCCATTGCGGTTCAGTTACATACTACTCCTTATGTACGCACTGCTTTCGAGACTATCGTGGGTTACATCGGCTACGTTTCGCTTGTCCGTTAGAAGGGTTGCATCAAAGCTGGCGCTCTCAATGAGGCGAGATGAGAGTTTATCGACAGCGGAAATGAGAAGAAGGAAAAGTCAAAGGTAAAGGTAGGAGCTCGTGGTGGAATTCCAAGCTTTAGCGAGCGCAGGAAACAGGGACTTCAACGAAACGAAATGCCCTACAGGGGAAAATCCTCGTATATCTCCACCATGGAAGATGTCGACGACCCCTGATCTCCCGTTGATGAAACACCGATGGTCCCACGTATACGAAGGACTATGCTCGGTACACTCCCCCCACCAAACGACTCACATCTTAGTCGTGCACGGCGTGATATTCGAATGGGATGGCAGCGGAGAAGATGGGATGAACCGGCCTGGACTGCTTCGACAACATAAATACATGCTCGATGGCTCTCCCAGGACGACCAGAGAGCACGCAGGACACTCCTCGGCCAAGTCTTGCAAGCCACCCTAGTCCTACACCAGAACTCACACTCGTTTCTCTGCTGGTTCGCCATTCTTTTTTCGCACCATGCCTTCACTTATCACCAGCCTCTGCGTGCTGTTTGCAGCAGTGCAGCCGTTTGCGGCGGCACAGCTCAGCGGCACAGTGGGACCGACAACTTCGAGGGCTGCTAAGGCAGCCAAGAAGGTGTGCAACATCCTGGACTACGGCGGTGTGGCGTCGGCGACGACGGACAACAGCGCGGCCATCACGTCAGCGTGGGCGGCGTGCAAGACGGGCGGCGAGGTGTACATCCCGAGCGGCAGTTACGGGCTGAGCTCGTGGGTGACGCTCAACGGCGGCACGGGCGTGTCGATCAACCTGGAGGGTGTGATCTATCGCATGACGGCGGGCACGGCCGGCGGCAACATGATCTTTGTAGAGCACACGACCGACTTTGAGTTCTACAGCGGCAACTCCAAGGGGGCCATGCAGGGCTACGGCTACCAGTTCCACAGCCAGAACACGTACGGGCCGCGGCTGCTGCGGCTGACAAAGGTCACCGACTTCAGCGTGCACGACATTGCGCTGGTGGACTCGCCGGCCTTCCACTTCACCATGGACACGTGCACCAATGGCGAGGTGTACAACCTGATCGTGCGCGGCGGCAACCGCGGTGGCCTGGATGGCGTTGACGTCTTCGGCACCAACATCTGGGTGCACGACGTGGAGGTGACCAACAAGGACGAGTGCGTGACGGTCAAGAGCCCGGCTAGCAACATCCTGATCGAGCGCGTGTTCTGCAACTGGTCCGGCGGCTGCGCTATCGGCTCGCTGGGTGCTGACACGGACATCCACGACATCGAGTACAACCACGTGTACTCGCAGAACTGCAACCAGATGCTGATGATCAAGAGCAACGGCGGCAGCGGCGAGCTCTACAACGCCCAGTTCACCAACTTCATGGGCCACTCCAACGCATACACCCTCGACCTCGACTCCGCCTGGAGCAGCCAGACCAAGGCCACCGGCGACGGCGTCCAGTACACCAACCTCACCTTTTCCAACTGGCGCGGCACCTGCTCCAACGGCGCCAACCGCCCGCCCCTGCGCCTCGTCTGCCAGTCTGCCGTGCCGTGCGTCGAGATCGACGTCACCGCCTTCAACGTCTGGACCGAGGCCGGCTCGTCTGAAAAGTACCTCTGCGAGAACGCTTACGGTTCCGGTGGCTGCATTCACTCTGGCTCTTCCCACACCGCCTACACCACCACGGCCACGGTGACAACCGCGACGTAAGTTTTCAGTTTTAGACCTAATTGTGTTTTGCATGTGCTAACTGCTGCAGGGGCTACTCCGTTACGACCATGCCAGGCGAACTGAGCTCTGGTCTGGGACTCACCACGTCTATTGCCATTCCTGCCATCCCAACATCCTTTTACCCGGGACTGCAGCCCATCACTGCGCTGCTTGGGTGAGAGAGAGGGAGAGAAAGCTTGTAAGAGGAGAGGGGAATCTTATAATGTAATTATGTGTGTTCCTCATGTAACTTATATCTCTTAGAAGGTTGTCTTGTGGTTCAGTTATGTGAATCACGGGGTCTACGAATATTAATTTACAGTACTTCCCTTCTAAATATTCGTCCCTTTAGCCATGATATCTCTGCCTAGCCCACCCACCCTTCTTACACAAGGGCATAAGACTTGTGTGAGGGCATACGATTACTAAATGCTCCGTAGTATCTAGCAGAGATAATAATAAAATATACAAATCGGTTATCCTCTTTAAAAGATGGAAATATGCCAGCCCGCGTCATCCGTGCGCCTGGCAGGGCCGCGCTTCACCACGTGCCCGCCCAGGGCAGGGTTGAAGCCTTCTGCCCAGCGCGTATTTACGCTACGATTCCTATAAGAATAATACTTACTATGTAGGGGAGGCCCGTTCTTATAAGAGCACACTGGGCTGTTATACTAACAACGTTTTGCTAATCTTGTCATGCGACCATGTCAGATGATCAGGTGACCTAACCCTCAGCCAGATCCCGCTCACCAAGAGCATCACGAGAGAAAGGTGGTGCAAGAGCGGAGACGCCTTGTTGTTGTCGGAATCTCTGATGCCAAAGATTGCAAAGGCAATGGAGATAATTCTTCCCATGCAGACGTCTTAGGCGAGAAAAAATAGAGCAAGTTTATGTCAAGAGTCTCAAGTTGTGGTAAAGCGTTGGTAGTAAGGCCCAAGACCACGTTAAGGGCCTCTGTGCATTAGTGGGCCATCCACACCGTGGCTGGGCTGATATGGCTGACGTGGTCTGCCAAAATATGATCGTGGGGGCCCGAGGTGCGGTAGGGTATCGCTAGCCTAATGGCCGAGTACCCCGTTGTAATCCAGTCAAGGGAGGCAGTTAGAAGAAGAGAAGCTAGTTTGTTGTCGCGTTAGTACGTCCACTTTGTGTTGTTTCTCATCACCATCGTCCTCTGTCTATCAATGTCTCTTATTCATCCAGGGGCCATTCTATCTTGCATCACACCGTATAAGTGGTTTATTAGCACTGCAAGTTTACTGTCTTTTTCTAGGCCGTGACTTAAATGTAACTACTGGCCCGGTTACATTTGGCTCTGAAACTACTTTGTAAAGGCTACTCGTCTTATTTGCTTTGATTGGCTGTCTACTATGACAAAGTGGCGCCAAGCGGCACCTTTAGCACCAGCAAGAGGCTAACAGGGATGACTTACATGACAATAACGACAACAGCGTATTTATGGTAGTGACAAGCATCAAACTTTGAGAGGTTCAGCCCGGACATGCGTGGTGGGAAGTAGACAGTGTGCTTTATACGTGGCTGACTATTCGCGAGAGTGAATTACCCCGCTCCGTCATCCCGGCTGCCTTGATGCCAAGGCAACCCTGCTTTCTATCTATATGCCGTATTGTCTCTCGTCTGAGCCTTGCACACGTCGAGCCCAACTTGAGACTACCTCACGCGGCACAAGAAACAATCCTTTGGAACTACCTTCGACTATACACCCCCAAAGAAGATCATCATGAGGACCCGTAGTTCATTCTATGGACAAGATACCACCATCAACAGCTCCATCACCTGCAACCTGTGCTATTGCGATAAAGAGAAGAAAGACTTCCCAAACTCCCTCCTAACGCCTGCCTGCTCTCGCGATTGCACAACATGTCGTGACTGCGTCTCATCCTTTATAGCCGCCGACCTGGACAACAAAGGCCCCAACAATATTGCCTGCCCTATGTGCAATGAACCCATACCGTACGAGAGCATTCTCCAACACGGCGATGCGCGCATCAGAGAGCGATACGAATCTGCCCTCTTACGCACCACACTGCAATATGACAACTCCTTCATCTGGGCAAGCCTCATACCTCATCCGCATCCTGTTAGCTCCATCTTCTATCCTGCTGACTAATATAAACAGTGCTCCTGGCCGGGCTGCGACGGAGGCCATATCCACGAGGGCGGAACGGACCAGCCGATTGCCAAGTGCAACACTTGCGGCCAGAATACCTGCTTCACCCACCGCTGCCCCTGGCACGAGGGTGTCACATGCGACGAGTACGACAAGGTCAAACCCATCCTAGGAGACTGCACAGAGAACATGCGTGCCATGCTGCGCAATGCGGTGGATAACCAGGCATCTGAAGAAACTATCAAAAGGATAACGAAGCCCTGCCCAAAGTGCGGCAGGAAAATCGAAAAGAATGGCGACTGGTGGGTAGTGCATGAATCATTGTGTTTGTTTTGTTGTGTTTGCTTTCTCATTCAATATACTAACAAACGGTAACAAGTCAACATATGTCGTGTAAGTTGGATGATCCACTATTCTCCACTCCCCCAGCCTCGTTACAAGCCACCGCATCTGTACGCGCCATCTCATAGACCTGTACTCCGCATAGGCTCCTGCAGACAGCAATTTTGCTGGCTCTGCGGCCGCGACTGGCCCCATGCCTCCTGCGAGGGCAACATCTACCATGCCAAGTAGCGTACACAAGAGGGGAGCAACAGTAGAGATGCAGCAGAAAGGACATGTTGATGCTGATTATTCTCTTCCCTCCTGGCTCATAACAGGCTCTGTGTGTCGGTATGATTTTTGCTGGGATTGCATGGCCGACTACCAGAATATCCTCCGAACAGACAACAGCGCCCATGGAAAGCAGTGCCCTTTCCATACGGACAATTTACGGGATTGATATGACACTTTGGGAGTTAAGGATTTGTGTCAAGTGAAGAGAACTGCTAGATCAGTCGCACTTATAATTCGATAGTGGTGATGTAATCGTTCTATAGGTATCTTGTTCAGAATTTTCAGCGGTTAAGCTTCAGTGCCAGAGCTAGACACCTTGCACTTCGTAGAAGAACTTTACTGTCGGATGGCTATATGTGGTAACATGTGGAAAGCTGTAAAAATATATCTGTACCGGTGGACTAGGTAAGCCAGGTAAAAGAGGAGACCACCGCATATGTTTTCCTACAAATGCTCATGCTTGTTAAAAATGAAAGGGGTAACCGCCCGTACATGGAAGCATACTGATGTAGAATGCGACAATGTAAGACGGGCGGAGTCTTCTTACGGAGTAGCTCTTTTCTCTCGGCCGGGTTGCTATCAGGGTGGGTCTTACATGAACAAGGGTAGGTTTCTGTACAACGTGTAAGTATATACTACGTGTAATAAGTCGTTATTTGGCCTGTATACAAGTACCTGTACTCTTGTAGCTTTGTACTATTTAGTACTCGCACGTCGTTTTAACCCATACTTGTACTCATACTCCGTCGACGCACGTCCATGGATACCAGGAGCGGGCGAGAGATTGTCTGATTATGGTCTAATGCTTTTTTTTTCACTCATCACGTCGTAAAGCCAACTCAAACCTATCGAAACTGGGACAGTGCTCGGCAAAAATATGTTCAACGGCGCACGATGCATCTATATCTAGCCTAGTACGTACTGTAACAAATCACGGTAAATCACAAAAAAAAAACATGAGATTGTTTTGGAACAAATCTATAATCCACCCCTGCTCCTATGTTGTGGCCAGCTCGGCCTCGATGGACGCCCACACGCCTGGATTCATGTAGCCTGACAGCCAGACATGGCCATCGAGGTCCTTGCCGATGACGGGAAAGCCGTCCGGCAAAACAAGACCAAACTGGTTGTTTTGGAGGTAAGATGGACGGCCAATTCTGCTGCTGCTGCTACCGCTATTGCTCACAACGGCGGCCGACAGATCTGTCTCATACAGATTGGCTTTGCACCAGTTGGAGAATGTCAGCATGTGCATACTGCTGTCTCCTACAAGGGGTGGCAGCTTGCCGGGGGCGGCACGCCAAAGGGCGGCGTAGGCCTCGATCTGGGGACGGGCACGCTGGGCGTCGAGAGCGCAGCGGATGGCGGCCGCGGTGACTCCCAAGGGCTGCGTGTTGAGGGCGCCGAGGGTGAGGCGGGTGAAGACGAAGCTAGTTGCATTGGAGACGTAGCTTACGCGGCCGCCAGGGGCAGTGCTGGAAAAGAGGTCGCCAGCTAGACAATTGCGCAGCGACATGGCGCTGTTGATTGTGACGGTTCGGTTACTTCTGCTGTTGGTATCGCTGTGGGGAGGGAGGAGGTGTTTTGTAGCTAGACAAGCCCACCAGGCACAGACGATGTCGCCCTCACTAACAAAGGCCGGCTTGTCGGGATGGTTCGCCATGCCAGCAATGTCAGCATCGGCCTGTGCGCGCAGGCGAGCGACGAACGCAGCAGGAATTCGCATCATCCGGTTCTCGTGGGTGCGGAGGAAGCTGCCTATGTTGAGCACAGCATAGACGGCCATGGCAGGCAGTGAGAGGACGTGGTCGGCTAGGACGTAGGGCTCGGTGGGTACCGTGCCGAGCGTGACCAGGGGGTCGTTGTGGCCGCCTCCCTCGGGGGCGGCCACCTCGTCAGCGCGGTCCTGCAGCATCAAGGTCCAAGCATCTAGCAGGGCGCACTTCCCCATGGCGTCCATGGTGGTGTGTGGCCAGTAGAGGGTGACGATGGTCTTGTCGGAAAAGGAGACGACGTGGAGACCGAGCTAGGGGATGTCCCTGGCGAGGTAGTGGTCGAGCTTGGTGGGACCGCCATTTGGGTAGAACAGGGGCCGGAAGTTATCCGGATCGCCAATAATCTGTGGGCGGCTACTACTGCTAGCATTCGTGGCCGTAGTCAACTCTCGAGATGGCAGCTCTGAGGCCACAGGGTGCTGTGCGGCAGGTATGCTGTGCACAACGTGGGAGTATGCGAGGGCTGGCCTATCCTCCGAGAAAGAGGCCGGAAAATGGTACACGAAACCGGATTCCTGTCTGTTAGAGGAGGAGAAAAAAGGGAAAGGTGGTTGTGAAAAGAAGATAGAATAAAACAAGGATGAGAGAAATAAGGGAAATGGGGAAAAAATTGACTGACTACAATAACTTACTTCCTGGCGCAGACGGGCACTCAACTTGCGCTAGTTATCGCGCTGGACGAGAGCTGTGAGACTGTCTTGCAGTTTACACGGGTCGAGCACGTCGTCAAAAACAAACATAGAGTACAAGACAAATGCCTTCCATGGTGCAGCGTCATCAAAGTACGGCATAGGAACGACGGTGTCTGTTGGCACCCTGGCGGGTAAAGCATTGCCGAAGAAGCCCATTTTGTTGTGTTGTTGGACAGTTTTCCCCTTCTCTTTTTCCAGGCGACTATGGAGTTTGATGGTGAGGGACGGATAAAAAGGCTTACGACGTACTACGAATTACTTACTATATACAGACTATGCATCTTATATTACGAGTAGAGTACAAATATCGTAATATCTTATATAACAACAACCATGGTTTGTATCAAGTGGTGGTCAGGGGCCGATTGGCCGAAATCGTCAAGTGCGGATCGTTTCTCTGGTGGGTTTCTGCTGCCCTTACATAGTACACAAGATGGATAGATGGGGAATAGCTAAGATACCTCATCGAGCCTTATACTTTGACATGTTTAGCGTTCTCATTCTAAGTTGCCTTTCGGTTTCATCCGTCATCCGCGGATAGTCATCCTCGACGACCAGTCTTCAGTCAACCACTCAACCACTCACAAATTCCATGACCTCCGGCACCCTCGAAGAGGGTGAGGCCCTGCAGGCTGCGGCCTATGCTGAGCGGCCTATCCACCCCCGCGGCTTTGCCATGGCCACCGTCGTCGTCGTTGCCGTGCTGCTGGCCACGTCGACTATCGTTATGGCCCTGCGGACGTACATACGGGCCTGGCCAGGTGTACGCCTTGAGAACAAGCGCTGGGGCTGGGAGGACAGCTTCTTCACCCTAGGCTACGCCACCTACACCTGCAGCTCCGTCTTTGTGCTGCGTGCTGTCTACTACGGCCTGGGCACGCGCGACGCCGGCCTGAACGAATACCAGCAGGTCCGCTGCGCCGAGTACACCCTCTATGCCAACGTGATCTACGGCTTCTCCATACCCTTAATCAAGGCCGGCGTCGTCTTCACGCTGCTGCGCATCGTCCCTCCCTTCCCCCTCGGTCGCTTCTACCACTTCGCTCTATATGCCATGCAGTTTACCGCCACCGTCATGGCCTTGGTCGGCATCCTGGCTACGTTACTCTACTGCCACCCCGTCAGGGCTTATTGGAATCCCCTGCTGGGTAGCTGCAGCAACTTCATGACCGTTGTCCGCGTCGGCTACGCCTGGACTGCCACCGGCATCGCCACCGACTGGACCTGCGCCATCCTGCCCTGGTTCATCATCCGCCGGCTTCAGATGCCTGCCCGCACAAAGGGCCTCATCATGATGATCCTCAGCCTAGGCGCTATCGCCAGCACGGCCACTATCGTGCGTGCCCCCTATCTCAAATACTAACTTGCCGACAACGATCTTCTGTGTAAGTTTCTCGTACATCTGATCTTGTATACACCTTTCGTCTCTTGTGCTGATCTACCTGCTCATTTTGAGACTGGAACGGTCACATCCTCCTTTGGAGTCAGATCGAGTGCGGCCTCGGACTCATTGCTGCTGCCTTGCCGGCACTCCGCTTTCTCATCAAGCAGTTACTCGAGTCCAGCATTACCACCAGCAGCAATGCCCACAGCGGCAATGTCACTGCCTCCGGTTACGGCCATAGCAGCCGTAATGATAAGCCCATCGCCATGGCCACTCTGCCGTCCAACAGCAAGCGGCTCAGTAGTGCCCAGTGGAAACGCATTGGTGACGATGGCGAGAGCACTCAAGGCATCGTGCACACTTCAGAAGAACAGCTTGGGAAGCGGTAGATTGAAATAGCATATTAAGCTATAATGCTTTACACCGGCGCCAAGGCTGCGTCGGGGGGGCAGAGGCTAAAGGCAAGGCTTGTCTGACTCCATCATGTGTAATCAACCACTTCGTTGAGAACTCTTTCTGCTTGAACATGTATATTTTTACTATTTGACCGAAGGCACCACATGTCCGTAGACTGACCTACTCAGCACAATTTAGTACTGCCTCCTCGGAGCCCCTCTCCTTCCGACCTGACGGTCATAATAATACTAGGTGAAGTTCTGCTCGCACTGTAAATGCATAAGACTGGGTCCTGAAAATTTAGGAGTTATTTGTTTTCTGCAAGGCAAATTCCTAAATATCATATATGTAAGATCGGTATGTGATTGATTTTCCTGATCGCAGTTTGAGTAGCGCCTAAGCAAAGTGACAGTGATAATATAATGAACAGGTAGGGAAGGCTATGAGAGCCACAAAATCAGAGCTGGATTGAAATGCTGTCAAGGTGCGCTGTATATGGCATCCTCTTGTTTGAGCTTCTGTTTGACAGCACATTGCAATAAATGAGTCTAGCGCCCCCTTCTGCGCTACTCCCTAGCTGCTGAACTGGTGCTAAGCACGTGCTCTTTTGTCACAAATGCTAAAAAAATCTCGCCAGGTATTAAGCTCAAATCTGCCGGACGGAAAACGCCAGGGGGCCGAGAATTTCATTTAAAGAGATGATTGTTGTAGGTTCTGCTTCCCCTATGTGAAGTCGACATATGCATCATCGAATTCAGCTTTAGTAACAGTGGTATCCCATTAGCAAGAATGCACGTAGGATGGTCCCAAAGGCGCCTCACGCTTGGTACAAGAGAACTCTCGAGTGCAGTCACGTGCCTAAATATTTCTAACCGATAATGGACTAGTACAGTGTCCTCCAAGGGCGTTTTGGACCGACCCCATTGGCTAGCATAATGGCATTTACGCCCTTTCTTTGACTCACCTACCAACTACGAGTACGCTTGACCAGCCATACAGTTTCGCATAAAAGCGGTAACCATGCTGTGTCATTATGACAGCCCTGCTTCGATATTAAGCACCCTACTTCTCTCGTCCGCCTTGGATGATGAAGCCTGCCTCGTCAACGCCAACGGCCCTTGTCTTAATCGACATCCAGCACGGTTTCAGTCACCCAACACATTGGGGGACTACCCGAAGCACACCCTCATTCGAGAGAAATGTCGCTGATCTGTTACGAGCGGCACGGATGCACAACACCCAGAAATCTACTGATGTCCAGCCTGTTCACATTATCCACGTCCACCACCACTCTAGGGACCCCAACTCGATGCTGTACCCACTAAAGATGCTGCCTGGCTCGGACGCACCAGGTACCGCACCTGCAAATTATGCGGTGCCGCATTCTTCGGAGCTAGTGCTCACAAAAAACGTGAACTCGGCCTTTATCGGCACGGACCTCGAGGCTCGACTGCGGGAGCTCGGTATCCTTCAGCTGATCTTTGCCGGGCTGACAACCGACCACTGCGTTAGCACCACAATCCGAATGGCTGCTAATATGTTCATTTTGGGTGAGAATGCGCTGTCCGGCGACGGCATTCTCATTTCCCGGGACGCCACGGCCACTTTTGAGAAAGGCGGTTTTGACGCAGAAACCGTGCATGCTGTCAGTCTTGCCAGCCTAGACGGGGAGTTTGGAAGGGTCTACAACACAGACGAGATTATAGACAAGGTGATGCACCCGCTAAGTGTGTAATATATCTGGCATATAATTAACAAGTTGTTTTACTATAATGTTGTGTCTAAGCAAAAATGGCGAATTTCGTTGTGATGCGGTATTAGACATGGTAGACCAGCTGTGTCGGACGGCTACTTGCGGTGACTCGTGTAAAAATATGAAATTACCCCCTCACAACACGACACGCATGCACGTACTGTCTCATAATGTGGCAACATACTAAGAGGTTTGCCCTCGCCAGAACTAGGCCAAATCTTCCACCCTCGTCTCTACTCGGACATGACTCGGGTCGTGACTAGAGAACCGTCAACCAAGGCAAGTAACCAACAGCCTTCCATACCCGATCCAACATGTCTACAATGCTTTTTTTGCTTGCTATCTACTATCTGAATATCGTCTGACTTATCAACCGCCCTGGGTGCATGTATAGTCGGCGTGGTAGGAATGCCTACTCATCTACGCTTATACCTAGCATTAAGGTGTGCATATTCTAAATTCTATTTTGCGTTTCTTAGCTTTGTGATAATCCTGGAGACAATATGGATGATGGCGAGAATGATATTTGGCTCGTTTCGATTGCCATTGGTGATGAATCATCGCTGTTATGCATTTTAAGGACATAACAACTCTACAGAAAGTGTGATAGAAGTCCATCTGCAACGGGCGATACTTTATAGAAGAGAGGTGGAAACAGTGCTGCTTTTTATGGACTTTCATTCAGTGATTTGGACGGCATTCTAGGCGAGAGACAGCAAACTTTACGGCACCAGCACCACCTAGACAATCTTCACTTCCATTCCGCGGAGTTGGCGATCCAGATGCGCCGCCATTCGCTTGAACTGCGATCTGGGGCGGTACGTATAGCAATTTGTTTGGCTCGCACAACTCGGGCGAGACGAGGCAATGGGGCTGTATACTCCAGGACACAGTTACGCTAGAAGATTATGGGGATTAAGAAGTGGTGGTTCATTGATAGGAAAAGTGCTGGGACGACATTAACTTAAAGGTGGACGTGGTGTAATAGCATGTCCTTCGCTATGCGTACTGTGTGTAGCAGTGGTTTTAGCACAGTAGGCACTATGAAGGATTTCCATAACTGCAATACTCCGTATACGATACACTCACTTCACATTGACATCCTTGCCGGAAGACAAGTACGATGGAAGACGAGTACGTAACACTTTTTTGCGTGAACAGTCCCCATAGATAACCGTAAATACGCTCCCGGCTAGGATTACTCTATTTGTAGCAAAGCGCCGCGGTGTTAACTATAGACGCGATGCGAGCTACCGGTATCGGCAGCGGATATGTAAAAGAGATAGCGTTCCCAAACAGTCGCATATAAAGATCGATGTGACCAACGATCTCTATTCTCGAGCTACTGTGAGGTCGATCTTCTCAAACATCTTTTATCGTGCGATTTTCACCAACTAGGGGAAGCAGATTCATTCAAACGGACTAAAACCCCCACAAGACGGAACACAAATCAGATCAAATAAATCACAATGTCGGCTGTGCAGGTCGGCTGGATCGGACTGGGGTCTATGGGTATTGGCATGTCCAAAAACCTGCAGACGTATCTTGCATCATCGGGGGCACCGAGCCTGATTTTCACCAACCGGACACTATCTCGGGGAAAGGACTTGGAGGCACTTGGTGCCCTTCCTGTTAAGACGGTTGGCGAGGTGGCCCAGAAGTCGAGCATCATATTTTCTTGCGTAGGTTCCGTGTTTAAGTGAGAGAGACAGGCCTTTTTAGCTCTAACCCCGGGCTAGGTCAGCAACGACCAAGTGCTCAACGAGGTCGCCGACAGGATCATTGCGGCGGGTGATATTAAGGGGAAGATATACGTCGACTGCTCGACGGTTCACCCCGACACCTCAGTTGCAGTTTCAAAGAAGATCACCGAGGCCGGCGGCCTCTTTGTCGCTGGTGAGTTCCAATTTTCTTTCTCCTTTTTAGTTGCCCGCGCAGAAGTCGTCTAGTTTATCTGTCTATTTTCGCTGACGAGGAGTCTGCTCTCAGCGCCTGTCTTTGGAGCCGCCCCAATGGCTGCTGCTGGAAAGCTCATCTTTGTCGTCGCCGGGCCGGTCGAGGCGACCATCAAGATTAGCCCGTACGTCAAAGGCGTCATGGGCCGGTCGGTCATCGAGATGGGCGAGGACGTGTCAAAGTCTAGCATGCTCAAGATTGCTGGCAACATCTGCGTGGTGTCCTTCATGGAAGTCCTGTCCGAGGCTCACGTCTTTGCCGAGAAGACCGGCCTCGGCAGCGCCATCTTCGAGACCATGGTCGGCGACATGTTTGGCCCCGTGCTCGAAAGCTACTCGAAGCGGCTTACGACGGGCATCTACGCGCCGGAGCCGGGTGGCAAAGCCGGCTTCGATGTTGAGCTGTCGATGAAGGATGCGCGGCACGCCCTAAACTGCGCGCGGGCTGCCGGCACCCAGCTCGAGGTCAGCGAGGTGGCCCTCAAGCACATGGAGCAGGCACGGGCCCTGTTGCCAGATCGCGCTCTGGACAGCAGTTCCATGTATGGGACTATCCGGAAAGAGGCCGGCCTGGACTTTTACACTGATTTGTGCAAGGAGAGGGACAGCAAGATTTCAAAATAGAGCATTTAGAATACAATTTCAAAATAGACTGTAAAATTATCAACCATGCATCGACATTGTGCCCTGCTGTGCTATGAAGAACCGGTACGGATTAGACAGCTGCTGGCTGGTTGACAGCCGTATCAAGTTCCAGACAGCTTGCAAGCGAGCCGCCGATCTGATGCCGAAGCTTGTCAGAGTCAGAATTGCCTCTTTGGGCAATTATACTAAATAATCTCTAGTTTGCACTGGCCCGCTACTCTAGGATTAGCGCAAAGCTACCCATGCAGCTTCCATTTCCGAATACCGAACAGCCAATCATTGCAGAGCTATACGCAAGCGTTGTGTCCAAGGGCTGTCTGTTTGATGGCTAATAGAAAGCGACCAAGAATCCGTAGATAGTTACATAATACGACGTGAAAAAATTGTGCCATAAGTGACGGGCTGTTAGCGATGTCTTTTGGCCTGCTCAAGTTTCCGGATTATCACATTCATCAGACATCCTGATACATGTAATCCTTGTCTGCAGTCTGCAGAACAAAAGATAGCGCAACATAGCTTAGGCACAACTCGTGCTTCCTTGGCAATCGCGTACTAAGCATTCGTGACTTCCACAAGACAGTGAATTCAGTCGTACTGAAAACTCGAGACTACAGATTGTCGCGCACAGTGTACGAGAGTGGGATGGGCCGTCTGTTTGCTTAGAAACAAAGGTCCGTCAATCAGGAAGAGGAGGCCCATTGTCCACAGCCTTAGCAGATGGTAAATCCTATTTTT
This sequence comes from Leptographium procerum, assembly GCA_000806385.1. Lineage (NCBI taxonomy): Eukaryota > Fungi > Ascomycota > Sordariomycetes > Ophiostomatales > Ophiostomataceae > Leptographium > Leptographium procerum. The sequence continues at coordinate 16,205 of JRUC01000010.1, forward strand.
TCTGATGATTGACTTAGCACAAACATCAAATGCGCTACTTTAAACGCAAACCCGTGCTAAACGTGACAAACGCAGCTTGATCAAGAGTTATCCTATTTCTGCTGGGGCTGGCAGTGAGGGAGGAGGTCCCTTGGTTTACGAGCCTAGCACCTTTCGTGCTCTGGGTTTTTAATACTTAATACTCACCCTGATACTTGTTCCAGAGCTGAAACAGAATGGAGGGTAGTAAACATGCTTTGCACACTTTAATAGTGATTCGCACTGTTCTGGAGAATGAGGTGATGAGCTAATCACTTTGAGCCGTTCTACTGGCCCCCAACATGTATCATAGACGACGGCAGTCTGTCACTGACCTAACGCAAAGTTATTATTAATGGTACAAATTGGTAGCTTACGCAAACTGGCCCATTTTCTCTCATTACACGATGGTATCGAGAACGAATGTAGTCACTATTTTTGTACAGGAGGGATAGTATAAAAGGATTGTAACTCCTACTTCCTTGCCAATTTTGTTATTCTGTTAGTACTCTACAGTTGCGTTATACAGTCTACACCTAATCACTCTATCCGACTAAAATATCATCTTCCTCACTCCCAAATAATGGAGCCATCTACTTGCATTTCAAAGTTTCGCTGCTTGAATTGCAGCCGTGATTTCAAGCACCAAAATGCGATCAACTACCATATGCTCTTTAGCAAAAAACACCAAGTGCCAGAAAAATGCAGAAAATGCAACAAGTGGTTCGCAAGCAGTGCCGCATACGAACAGCATTGCTCATCAACGCGGCACATGGCCGCGCTCCGGCTTAAGTGCGGTGCAAGCCCAATGTGTAAAAAGATGTTCCGGTGCCCGTCAGACAAGCTGCGTCATTGGGAAAGCGGGCAATGCGTGTCGGGAATGACAAGGGCCAAGATCATTGAGAGGATGTCACAAGCGGGTAGAGAATATGTCCCTTCGAACGATCCTGACGACTCTGAGGATTCTGGTAACTCTGACGAGTCTGATGATTCTGATGATTCTGATGATCCTGATGACGATTCCGGCGAAGATACCGACGAAGATTCCGACGATGATTCTGACGATGATTCTGACGGCTCTGACGACTCTGACGACTCTGATGATTCTGATGACGATACTAGCGAAGATACCGATGATTCTAACGGTTCTGATGACTCTGACGACTCTGATGATGTGTCTGATAACGATTCTGATGAAGACTCAGATGGCGGTGCAGACGACGGTTCAGACGATTCGGATGACGATTCAGACGACTCCGACTCCGACTCCGACTCCGACTCCGACTCCGAGTCTGACGACGCTTCTGAAGATTCCAGCGATGAGTCCATAGCCACATGGTCGAAGGCGAGCTGGGAACCAGTCGTAAAGCTGTCCGGAAAGTTCGACACTCTTCCATCCTCCGTTCAGCCTGCCACCCGAGATGAACGCAAATTCTGTCCATTCTGCCCCGAGGCCTGCAATCGAACATTCAGTCCCAATGGACTCGGCCAACATCTCCTATCAGGCGTTCATGATCGAAAACCGTCGGATGAACAGCTTAATAAGGTGTACTTCTGCTGCGAGCCTTCCCTCTTCAAAGACGAGCCTCCCAGACGCTTTGCAACTCTGAGCTCGCTGGCACATCATGTCGAGAGCATTGCTTGCATGGAAGGAAAAGAGTCACTCCATATCGCGATTACGAATTTGCAGTGGCAAATGAAAGCCATGGGCTTAACTGGTTTTGATTAGTGTATCTATTATATAGTAATCAAGTTGTGTCTTTCATCCCCTGCGATATTTCACGAGATGGCTTTAATTGCCATACAAGACACCAACAACCTGGAGCGTTTACACAAATTCCCCACCATTTTTCGCTCTCCGATTTCACTGTTCAAACGTCATCTGGTTTGAAATCTCCCCAATCACATCGATCCGCACCGTGACAATGTCGCCGTGCTGCAGCCACGCAGGTGGTTGCCTGAACGCGGCCACGCCGCTGGGCGTCCCCGTCATTAGGACCGTCCCGCGGCGTAGAGTCATGCCCCGTGACAGATGGCGCAGAACCGTGCCTATGTCGTAGATCTGGTCGTCGATGCCCGTCTCCTGCCGCCGCTCGCCGTTGACAAAGCACTCCATACGTAGCTTTTTCGGATCGGGCACGGCGCTCGGCGACGCTAGCACTGGTCCTAACGGCGCAAACTTGTCAAACGACTTGGCTACTCCGTGCTGACCGTTAGACCGGGCCGGCATCTGCCACCAGCGAGACGACACATCGTTCCCTGCTGCATAGCCTAGGATGTAGTCGGTGATGTCGTCGGCCTCGGTCAGATTCTTGCAGTCTTTCTTGAGCACGACACACAGCTCGGCCTCGTAGTCCAGGCTGAGACACGACGGATGGATGGGTACATCCTCGTAAGGGCCGGCCAGGGCATCTGGGGGTTTTGTGAAGACGGTCGGATACTCGCCATAGGAGGTCTGTTGCAGGTTGATGAGTTGTCTGTATTCCATTTTAGTTGCTTGCCCTCTCACTCACATTCGCTTCCTTTGCGTGCTGCTTGTAGTTCAGCCCGATACACTCGAAAATGGGCGTGTGCGCCAAAGGACTCAGCACGTCCCGGATCGTGTGTTCCTCTTCGGTTAATACGAAGTCGGCATCCCACGGCTCTTTGCCGTGAAACACAGGCACCGTACGCCCCACGAGTGTCCCCTGGGAATGGCAAGGTGCCAGCCCAGCCTCACCGAAGCGAATATCACCATTCTCGTCACGAAAGCGGACGAGGCAGAGGAAGGACGCCATCACGGGGCTTTTTTAAAAAAAAACAAGGAGTTTGTTGGAAGTCACTAAAACGGAGAAGCGGGATACAAAAACAGCACTGAGCGATTGGCCAGCCGTATGTAAGTAATGGGGGACGCAATATTAAGAAACCAGACTGCACCTAGCAAAGAGAACAATGATCAGCTCCCCGGCTTTTCCACCCCGCATCTCACTTCCAGCCCTTCCCAGACAAGGCATGACGCCGGCTTCGGGTTCGGGCAGAGAAAACGGTTAGCATATGAAACCCCGCAAACTGTTACACCGGCTTCCCCACAGAACACTAAATTGGTGTCCCGGCTGACCTTGAACGAACCCCACATTGACCTTCATTCTTGTGGTCTTGTTGGCTTTGCTTCACGCACGAATGGGAGAGCTCTGATATCCAAAGAACAGCGTAAATAGAGAATTGCGTTCTAACAGAGCAACAACCTGTCGATTCCCGGTGCCAAAGTGTGTGCCTTGCCAGCTTGGACAAAGTATCAAGAGTGGTAAAGCACAGAGACTATCTATTTAGCTGATCTTTCTCTTCATTTATTCTCTCCTAATTTCTCTTCTCTTCTCTTATTTTCTGCCATTCTCAAGATAGACACGCTGCTGTTTAAACTCCGCCCTTTTCTTACAATCATACTTCACCATTGTCATGGCCACCTCAGGTGTACTGCTGTCACCAACTTACCTGGGAGGCGCCGCTGCGCTTGCCGTCCTTTTGCTGCTTATTAAGCTGAGCACAATCGGCCGCCGACCGCGTGACCTGCCGCCTGGCCCACCGACGCTGCCGCTCATTGGTAACCTGCACCAGATGCCAACCAAGCAGGCGCATCTGCAGTTCCAGAAATGGGCCAAGGAATACGGGTAGGCGTTTGTGCCTTTTGACAGAGTTTGTTTGAAGAGTGCAAGTCTCCACTGACACCGCCAGTCCCGTCTACTCGCTTATTCTTGGTACTAAGCCCATGATTGTCCTCTCGTCCGATGTGGACGTGAAAGATATGCTCGACCGCCGTAGCGGTATCTACTCGGACCGTCCGGACATGTATATTGCCCAGAAGATAGCTAGCGGTAACCTAAGGCTCGTCGTGATGGTGAGTTCCGCCAAAAAAAAGATGGAAAGATGGTCTCAGTTCCCAATTTCAAAGAGAGGGAAGCTAACAGTTCAGCGTTACGGCGACAACTGGCGCATGATCCACAAGATTGTGCACAACGTCTTGAATATCAAGGCCGCGGTCACTTATGTCCCATACCAGGACCTCGAGAACAAGATCTTCCTTGAGTCTCTAATCGACTCACCAGATGACTTATTGCTGCATATCCGCCGCTTCACGTACTCGCTCTCGACGCAAATGATCTTTGGTTACCGTTGTGTGAATAATCGCGACCCGAATCTACTGCAGCTATTTGAAGTGTGTTCTCATCCATGACGCTTTTTTTTTTCCCCGTGCTAATGGCAGTGCTTCGAACACTGGGGCCAACTGTCTAACAGCGCCAGCGCGCAGACGGCCGACCTCTTTCCGATTCTTCAAAAGCTGCCGTCCTGGATTGCACCCAATGTCAATCACGCCAAGAAGCTCCACGTCATTGAAAAAGACCTATATGTCAGCCACTGGCTGCGCTCGAAGAAGGCGCTCGAAGACGGGACGGGCCTGGTGCGTAAAGAGCTGCCAAGAGAAAAAATAAGCCACATGAGACAGATGAAACTTGATGACGCCTGCTAATTCCGGCTACTCCCACAGCCCTGCTTCTGTAACGACTTCTTGCGCGCGCAGACGACCGAAAAGTTTACCGACGACGCCGCCGGATATATGAGTGGTTCTCTGCTCGAGGCCGGCTCCGACACAACTGCGTCAACTCTGTATGGATTCATCTTGGCGCTGTTGGTATGGCCCGATGTGCAGACGAAGCTACAGGAGGAAGTTGACCGCGTCGTCGGCCCGGACCGGATGCCAACGATAGACGACTACGAGAACATGCCCTACGTGCGCTGCTGCATAAAGGAGAGCCTACGTTGGATGCCGACTGTGATTCTGGGCGTGCCGCATGCGGTGATACGAGAGGACTACTACAAGGGTTGGCGTATCCCCAAGGGGTCGACGGTGATCAACAATGTGTGGTGAGGTTTTTTCTTTCACCCTGCCCTTCCTACCCTTCCTACTTGAAATTCAAGCTTCTGACTTGCTAGGGCTATCCACATGGACCCCGACCGCTGCCCCAACCCACGCGTCTTCAACCCCGACCGCTTCAAGGACGACCACACCACGCTCTATCAGTCTGCCGTTGGCGATACCACTAAGCGCGACAATTTTGTCTTTGGCACCGGCCGTCGCCTATGCCAAGGCATCCACATAGCTGAGCGGTCCCTGTTCCTTGGCATGTCGCGCCTCGCCTGGTCTTTCACCTTTTCTCCCGCCAAGGACAGCTCGGGCCAGCCCTGGAAATACGATACGGAGACACTCGTTGGCGGCATTACGGTGCAGCCGCAGGACTACCCGTGCGTCATCACACCGCGTGCTGCTAACAAAGTAAGTATTATCCGTGAAGCCGCCGCGGAATGCCGCACAATGCTGGACGAGAAGACGGGCCAGTGGAAGAAGGTGCCGGAGGGCATGGCATTCAGCACCTGGGTGCCGGACCACGTGGAGCCCAAAACGGAGTACGACTAGGGGCTTGCGCTAGGGTGTCATTTTGGTCTGAACGATTTACATGATAATGGTGGAGTCGCAAGTTCCAAGTTATATGAAACAGGGAATAGCCTATTATGGAAATGGTTCCTCAATTGAAGTATCACGTTCAAAATTGTGAAATGGATTGAGAGTTATTGAAAATCAGCCGTGTGATCATCGAAGAAATACGACACCAGCGAACTTTAAGAGCAGCTACACGTAAAAGCCACGAAGAACAGAACTCATGCTATAGCTTGTTGTGTACTGCCCGAAACATATCTTACTAGGCTTTGTGTTGAAATGTCTATAACTACTACACTATTGGTAAAAACAGGGACTTCATACCAACCAGTCCGGTAGTAGGACATATAGCCGTATTTCCACTTTCAACACTATTGTGAACCGTAGTAGCACCAAAGGTGGATCATCTAATGTCAAATTATTGGCCTAAATGCGCATGCGTGTATTGGTTGTAGGAGGGTACCTCCACTGTATGCAGCCAGAGCCGAAAACCCTACTAAATAGGCGGCCTAGCGCGGGTTTTCACATGATGTACATGTGTCTCCTCATACTTCTCCATAAGACCCTATAATTCACATCTTCTGACATCTTAAACTCTATGGGGAAGAGGGGGTCCCGGTAGTGTCTACGACACCCTTTCGGCTTCGGGCTCGAAAAGCACAGAGCGGCGCTGGCATTTAGCGTGGACCAATCCGTCCCATTCTGGTTAGCACACCTACCTTATGATCGCTTGGCCATGGGCTGACTCCCCATAACCGGCCTCGGTGTTGTTCGGGGGGGTACCATAGCAACTGCCGATATGGACCTCGTCACATAGTAGACTCGGCTACGTGCAAGGAAGGCACCCTTTATTGGGTCCCTGACTGCTCGATAACTCATTGATTGCGAGCCATCAAGACCAGCAAGTCGAACACAATCACGCAACGAAACAACCACAGAGTCAAACGAAGAGTAGGAAAAAGAAGGATAAAATGGCCAAGCAAAGCGAGATCTCAGGCGAGCCCCAGGTTCTACCCAGAGGAACGGTCCTCATTGCCGGTGGTGGTCCTGTTGGGTTGATACTGGCACGCGTTCTGTCGTTTTACAAGGTCAAATCGGTGCTTTTTGAGCGCAACGCTACGACGACCAGCTGGCCCAAGATGGACCTCACGAATGCTCGATCTATGGAGCTCTTCCGGAAAATCGGTCTTGCCGACGAGCTACGGAAATTCGGCGTCCCAGCAAACTTTGACCAGAACGTGCTCATCTCGGCCGGGCTGGCTGCCGACATGCCCATCACGGCGTGGGAGCTGCCAGGTGTGGACAAGTTCCGCGCGCAGATTCGTGACAAGAACGACGGCAGCCAGCCGCTGGAGCCATGGCAGCGGATATCGCAGGCCATCTTTGAGAAGTGGCTCAAGGCGATCTGTGAAAAAGACCCGCTTATCGATCTTCACTACGGCCACCGAGTCGACCACGTGGAGGAAGCAGAAGACCACGTCAGAGTTGTCGTCACAGATACCAGTACCATGGCCAGTACGGTCTGGCAGTCTGACTACGTCGCCGGCTGCGATGGTGCATCCAGCAAGGTGCGCCGGTCACTCAGCCTACCACTGGATGGCGGTCCTATGTGAGGCTCCTTGAATGAAAAAGGCGAGAAAGGACCAAGATAATCCGGATTGCTAACGAGCTTATAGTCCATCCTGTGCCCTGCTTGTGCACTTCAAGTCCCGGGATCTCACACGCCTGCACAAGCAGGGACGATTCTGGCACATCTTCTTCCTCGGCAAATCGGGCGGCTTCGAAGCCGCCATTATCTCGCAGGACGAAAAGGACACCTGGACGACCCATCTCTTCATGCCTGTGGATGCCATCCCGGAAACTATTGACTCGCACGAGGCCGTGTACCGGATCCTCGGCGGCCTCTACGGCGACTACCACATCAGCATTGACGAGATCCTGGTGCGCTCAGTGTGGCGACCCAACATTGCGGTCGCGCGCAACTGGGCTGGCCCCCGTGGGCGCGTGTTTCTGGCGGGTGATGCTGCCCATCAGAACATCCCGACGGGCGGCTACGGCATGAACATGGGCATTGGCGATGCCTTTGACCTGGGCTGGAAGCTTGCTGCCGCCATCCACGGTCAGGCTGGCCCGACGCTGCTCCAGTCCTACGAGCTGGAGAGACGGCCGGTGGCCCTGCGCAACGTGGTGCACTCGGGCGTGCACTTCCGTGTGCACGATCATCTCAAGGAGCTGCTGCTGGAGGGAGGAGGCGACCCGAGTCGTGTGGGCGAGGACACGGACGAGGGCCGGGCACTGCGGCGCAAGATCCACGAGTACTACCAGGAGAACGACGGCGAGAACAAGGACTTTGGCATCGAGATGGGCTATCGCTACACGTCGCCTGTGATTATGCGGCAGGAAGATGACCTAGCCGAGCCAGCGTGGACGGCGCGCCAATACCTGCCGACGTCATGGCCGGGCAGTCGGCCGCCGCACATCTTTCTGTCGGACGGCACGGCCATTTTTGACAAATTTGGACCTAACTGGGCTCTCCTGGTGTTCACGAACCAGGACGTTGGACAAGGGCTGATGATGGGGGTGGCGCGCCGGCTGTCGATGCCGCTGCTGGAGGTGTATTTGGCCGATGAGAAGCTCGCGCGCAGCCTGTACGAGAAGAAGCTCGTGCTGGTCCGGCCGGATCAGCATGTTGCGTGGAGGGCCGACCAGATCGACGGGCCTGAGGACGCCGAGCGCGTTCTGCAGACGGTGACTGGCCGGATTGAGATTGCTACCCCGGTGAATGGAAACGCGAGTGGAAACGCGAATGGGCACGCGAATAAAAACGCGAATGGGAATGATAAGATTGGGGCTGCAGTCGGGTCTCGGTTTACGGACTTTGTCGAGGTTACGACGCAGGTCGACGGATTCAGTTTCGAAAAGCAGGGTGATTTCCAGCGGTAGAAGATCTCATGTTTCTGCAGTGGGTAAGAGCTACTAGTGAGAGCTACTAAGCTTGAGGCACTCACCACGACTTCGATTTCTTTGCAAAAGCATGTACGCCACCTAACTTTCTAGCACCTTCTTAGAACTCCTCAGAAGGTGCGCAAAGTGTGCCAAATGAAGTGTATCTGTGTGAACACCCTGTGACTTACTACCTCCATCAGCCCAACAGCTGCGTGTATAAAGGTCGAGACAGTTTGAACTCGGCAGGTTTTGCGCTCCCTGCAGAAAGACTGTCCACCGCGCTACATTGTGTTCCACAACTGCGATCGCTGATCACGCAGGTCGCAAAAGAAAACAAAACCCTACGAGGTCGGGCACACATTGATCCGACGAAACCCTCCGCGGCGTTCATCCAAAGAGCTCGAAATAAAATTACCGGATGTCGTTCGGCATTAAATAGGTAGATACCTACAGTTCCTATCTTTGATAGTGTTGTGGCTGCAGTATTTCTAAAATCTCCGTCGACTTTCTGCAAGAAAGATCCAAGACAGCCCGCCGCTCGCGCTTCATTATACTTCAGCCCTCACCACAAGCCCCACGGCGTGTTTATCGTCTTATAATACTAGCGGCACCTACCACTATGATGGCGCAACAAGACGCAGCTCCTTTGACTCTGACGTCTAAAGAAGAATCGATCGACGCCCAGGATGCCACCATGGACAAGAGCTCGCCAAAGTTTGAGAAGGGGCTGAGGTTCTGGGCCATCATCGTTGTCCTCTCTCTCATCAGTCTCCTCACGTCTCTGGAGGCCACAGTTACCTCAACTGTCATGCCTACGCTTGTTGCCGATTTGGGGGGAGGCGACAACTACATCTGGGTCTCTAACGCATACTTCTTGACCATGTAAGCTCTCGCGACAGAGATGAGCAACAGGTTCCCGTTACTTATACTTGATAATTGTAGGACTTCTCTTATGCCCATGTATGGCCAGCTTGCAAACGTGTTTGGCCGCCGGTGGCCCCTGATCATATCTGGGGCCCTCTTTATGATTGGGAGCGGTGTTTGTGGCGGGTGAGTTGTTGCTTCCTCAGTACCTGGCCGGGGAGTCATTTCGTCTCGTCCCATAGAGCCCAGAGTCTTTCTCTTTCTTTGCTGACGAGAAGGGCAATGCGCAGAGCGACCAGCATGGCCGCGGTAATCGGCGGTCGAGCAATACAGGGGATCGGAGGTGCGGGCATCGGCGTCCTCTGCGAGATCGTTGTCTGCGACCTGGTGCCGCTCCGCGAGAGAGGCACCTACATGGGCGCCGTCTTTGGCATGGTCGGCATCGGAGCCGCCCTCGGCCCTCTCTTTGGCGGACTACTCGTCAGCTACAGCACCTGGCGCTGGGCGTTCTACATGGCTCTTCCCATTGGCGGTGTCGCGATTGTGCTGCTGATTGTCTTCTTGCAAGTCAAGTATGACAAATCCCACACGTTGGCCACCAAGTTTTCGAGCCTCGACTGGGTGGGGAATGCCCTTGTCATTGGCGGCACCGTCCCGGTGCTGATTGCCCTCAGCTGGGCAGGGGGGCAATACTCCTGGTCATCCTACCAGGTCCTCGTGCCGCTCCTTGTCGGTCTGGCAGCGCTGGGAGCCTTCGTCGCGTTTGAAGGCAATGCCCGCCTTGCGCCAAATCCCATCATGCCCCTCCACCTCTTTGGCAATTCCATCAGCTCCGTCGTCTTCCTCCTCGCCTTTCTCCACGGCATCGTCACTATGTGGGTGCTCTACTTCCTCCCGGTCTACTTCCAAGGCGTTCTCGCCGTGGATGCCTACCACGCCGGCATCGATCTTCTGCCTACCATCCTTGCACTCCTCCCGGGCGCTATCATTGGCGGCTTGCTGCTCAGCAAGTTTGGCCGCTACAAGCCCATTCTCGTCTTCTGTTTCGCCTTGATCGTCGTCGGCTTTGGAATCTTTACGCTCCTGGACGAGAACTCTAGCACGGGCGCCTGGGTGGGCTTCCAGGTGCTCGAGTCCTTCGGTGCCGGCTTTGGCATGGCGGCCATGCTCCCGGCGCTGCTGGCCTCACTGACCGACAAGGACACGGCGCTGGCGACGGCCACATGGGGCTTCATGCGCAGCTTCGGCGTCATGTGGGGCGTTGCCATCGCTGGTACCATCTACACTAACCGGGCTGAGCAGCTGGCCCGCTCGGGCGCCATCAGCGACGCATCGGTGACCGCCATGTTCACGGCGGGTGGGGCATACGAGGCCGCTCAAGTTGACTATCTCGACACGCTCTCGGCAGAGACACGCGCTCAGGTGATCTCTGTGCAGAGCACCGCGCTTCAGCGATCCTGGCAGATTGCCATTGCCTTTGGCGCGGTGGGCCTCATCGCTGCTGCTGTCATGAAGCAGGTACCGCTCAGACAGGTGAACGACACCGACTTTGGCATGGTAGCGAAGAAGGACAAGCCTACCGAGGAGGAGGCACTAGGTGGAACAGAGAAAGAAGTCCCAGCGGCCACATCGTGATACTATCGCCCATGTGTAAAAAGAGTTAGTAAAATGGCGGCGAGACTAGCTACAGGTACTGGTGGATGCATTTTCTGGGAAAGCTGCCTCATGTAGAAGGCCTAATATTCTCTTTTCCCCAGGGGGGCTTAAGAGCGACTTCATAACTGGACAATGTATTATTATATTTGGCAATTATCTCTTTTACATCACAATGCTCCTGGCCGCTGCTTTTTAAGACGTGCTCAGGCCACCAACATGATCCCAAATTCTGTCAACTTGCACTCCAGAAGGCAACTCGAGTCAAATGACACCGGACAAGGTCCGTTGAGCTGTGCCGGGAAATTAACAGGCACCGGTAAAGTGAGACGGAGAGCGGCTCGGTAGTTTTTGCTGATTGGCTGGCTACAAAACCTCCGAGGAGGGTTTCTGCTTTCTACAGTGGACCCTTACTAATCCATCCACCCAATAACCAACAACATCGTCCTTCGTCGCCAGCTTCGCCTCAGCTCGGTCGCTTTGCAGTCGCCTTTTTGTGTCTCTTAATAACACTACAGTGAATCATGCTTAAACCCGCAGTCAGACGCTCTGCCTGCGACCAGTGCAGAGCAAAGCGAGTTCGATGCCTTCGCGCCCAAGACAGCATGGCGCCGTGCGCCCGCTGCAGCTACATCGGCGCGCGATGCGTGACAGGCGCCCCCGGCCACCCTGGAAGACCGCCAAAGCAGCGTCCCATCAACAGCGACAGCGCCCCCGGGGGCACCACGGCAAGCCCTGCCGACGTCTGCTCGCCTAGGTCCCATCGCACACCAACGTTGCGAGACGTGGATCACTTTGAGGCCCATGCGCCTGCGATGGCAGGGGTGCCTTCGCTTGCAAGAGCATCGGCTCATGAGCCACAGCCATATTTCTGGGCAGCGCAGAGAGACAGCTCCGCTTTCTTCGGCTCCCCTTCGATCGATCAGAGCCCTGCGCCGGGCGAAGATATCCTATCCCTTGCGGATCAGCTGGGCAGCCCATCACAGCTCCAGGGGCTTCTTAATGCAGAGGATGAATTCAACGCGATGCTTCACATGGGCGAGGACTCTGGCACTAGCCTCGGTATGGATATCGATCCGCTTCTTGATCATGGGGAGAGTGCTCTGAGTACCCTGAGTGTTCTGCCCCCGACTCCCCTATCGCAATGCTTCAACGCGGCAAGCTCTCTGGTCGGGTTCCGAGAGGAGATAGACCAGCGCATTGCGACGATTGACGCATACTATTCGGACTCCTCCAGAGTCCTGCAGCATTGCAGAGATGAAGGTGCGGGCGCGGGCCGAGATGTCGAGAACCCGGCAGCGCTACTTCTTACATGCAGCAAAGAATTCATCGACATCATCCAGAGCTTGACGCCGACTTCCCAGTTGCATACGCAGACAGAAGATGCGCTCAGTACAGAGATCGTGCTCCTGGCTCTGTCTAGCTACCTTGCGTTGATGAGGCTTTTCGACTCCCTATTCCACCGCATCTACAAATACATCTGTCAGATGCAGTTGCCGCCGGAGTCATACAAGTCCATCAAGGTCAAATCGGTGCTCCGCATCGCCGGGGTCTCTTCGCTTCAGGACATGCCGCTAAAGGCATATGCCATTGGGATTCTCGATGCCATACAGGGCCAGGTGCAAACCTTAGAGCGTTGTATGGGAATTCCAGCCGAGTTCTGCCTCTCGGGCGAGGTGACTGCCTCACACACCGCAGCCGTCCCGGGGATATTCTCCCGTCCAGATCGAGCACGCCTGTTTTGGGCCGTTATGGCCCAGGAGGATATCAAGTCACGGCGGGGCAGCAAGTCGTACGTAGAGTCGATACGAGCCAGTATCAAGGAGTCGATGGCATTTCTCGATGACTAGGTAAAAGTCTGAGTTGTTTACGGTTACTTGTACTGTACCTCCTGCTTAATTGTACAAGGGATATACTAGCTTCTGGGCCGAGACCTCCTTTCGCTGCAAAGCCCCCATGCCATCAATGACCTTTGCCAGTCCGCCCCGATTCACCTGCATAGGATGTGGTTTTAGTTTCCCGGACTCGAGCAACGCGGCGAAGCGCTTGATCCACCCATGAAGCCAAGCATGCAGCTCGGGGTTTGCCTTGCGATAATAACCTCCCGGCAGCTCCAGCTCGAGCCCGGCCACCTCCAAGCCCATGACCCACGTCGGCTTGACGGCCTTCCGCATCGTGGCCATCAGATCCTCCGGCAGGAGCTCAAATCCAACGTATCTGCCGCCACCACGCCCGATGGCCGCGTAGCACTGGCGGATGGTCCTCGCTTCCGTGATGACGTCCAGCGCGTATTCCAGCGTGTTCTTAGTGTATGCCCGTATGTCTTCCCCACACGTTGGCGAGTGATAATCAAAGGCCTTCTCGGCACCGTACCCTTCCACCAGCCCGAAATTCTTGGGAGAGCAGGTCGTGACGACTCTATAGCCCGATCTGGGGAATGCAAACCAGATCAGTCGTCATGTACTCATTACAGCACCCAGTAGGGTCTGCGTAACAAGGGAAAGAGACTACACGTCACTCACAGTTTCAATAGTTGAATGGCAAAGGTGCCGCTAGCCGTAGAGCCTCCATAGATGAGAACAAACTTGGGATCCAGGGTCGGCTCCTCGGGCGTTCCGGACAGTTTCATTTCCCACCAAAGCGCCATTCCCACACTGCTGGCCACAGCACAGCCGATCGCAGCCGCCTGTTCCCAGGAGAAGTGCTCAGGCACACGCCACAGGTTGTCGGGTTTCTCGGCAATGTACTCAGTGAAGGCACCGGACCAGGGCCGGCGGGCCTGGGATGCCATCTGAGCGCCGGCGACGCGGTCACCGATCCTCAAGCCGCCGGGCGTACGTGCCACGGAGTCGCCGAGGCGCACGACGGCGCCGGAAAAGTCGCAGCCGTCAACGGCGCCGGGACAGTGAACTCGCGCCGGCATCTTGTAGTCGCAGTGGTTCACTGCCACTGCGGCCACCTTGATGAGGACATGGTCGGCAGGCACGGCCGGCATGGGTAGGTCGGTGCGGAGCTCAAAAGACCCGGGTTTCGTGGCCGACTGCACGACAGCCTGCCGCGATGGGGGAAGCGCTGGGAGAATCGCCGTCGCCATGATGGTCTGGTGCTCTGTGGCGGGGTACAATCCTCGCATGCCGACTCCCTTGGGCTCATGGCGCACCCAAGCTGCAGGTCTCTGCTTTTCACTCCGGCAGAAAAATCTTACCACGTCTCTCTTTCGCCCCGGGCGAAAAAAGGGCCCCAGAGTGTCAGGTTTTGGTGTCACTTTGGGGAATTCGGAGCTTGAAGGGGTGCGTGCAGTCGGGACTTTTCCCAGAGCTGGCCGAGTGCTTCCTAAGAGAACGGGTCTCGGGACTTTTTTGTATTTCGTATAGTGCTAGTAGAGAGGGCTGTATGCCTTGCATCTAGGCTCGCACCGTATAAGTAAAAGGTAGCAGGTGAAGAGATCCCTCTGCTCTGGTCGTTCCTCTGGGCAATGATTAGGCAGTAGCTCGAAGTTTGGAATCATGTCGAAAATGTTTGGCAGAACCATGTTCAAGACGCTTGCCCTTGCAGTGCTCATTTCCTCCTTTGCCGCCGCAAACCTGTACCAGGTTCCCCTTGGTTCCCCGGAATTCCCTCCCGATGACGACTTTACGCCGAGATGGGACGACGATTCGTGTACGATTAGCAGGAGCACTGCCTACGAAGTACTCGAGGGCCCCAACACGTTTTCCTCGTCGCCGTCCGATCCCATCAATTCGATCAAGATCACTCCTGCGATCAACAAGACGAACTGGGAGCAGTGGGAATTCGATGGCATCTCCCATACGGGCATTTCCCTCATCATGGTGATGTTTTCCCGGGACTACTCGTACTACTTCTTCGGCAAGGGGAATCTGCGCATGGAAATGTTCATGACCACACCAGATGGCAAGCACCACCAGGAGCTCGAGTATCTCAAAGAGTCCACCATCCTCGACTGTCCCGGCTACACCTACGGTATCTGGAACAGCTCCGGTAAATCGTACTCGTTCTATACCACCAAGGACCTGAAGTATACCAAGATGGTGTTCGACTCGCCGGGGATCCGCGGCACATACAAGCTGTCAGCCAATACGCCTCCAGTTCATGCAGACGGCTCAGCCCCCAACCAGAAGGGAGGGAACAGAGCGGATGCTGCCCAGCTCTCGCCCGATCTTTACTACAGCGTCCCCGTGGCCGGCGGCCAGGTCGAGATGGACGCCGTCCTGCGGTCAGGGAAAAAGCTGTCCTTCAGCGGCAGGGGCGGCTCTGCCCGGCTCTGGGCCAAACAAGGCTGGCTCGGCTTCAGCGAGAGCTGGGTGGCCCTCCGAGCCTGGGCGGGGCCCTATACTATCGCCTACTGGCACGTGGTGTCCCGTGTGGGTGCGGACAGGGGCAAGCAGTTCTCCTCGGGCCACCTGTTCTACAACGACCAGCTGCTGGTCGGCACGCGCGTCGTGAACGTCTCCGAGACCGAAGACTACGTCCGCGACATGTACAACTTCGACGGCGAGATCTCGGGAACGTATGACGACAAAAACACAGGCGCGGTCTTCGAGTTTGGCTCGCCGGCCCAGGACAAGAAGTGGCGGTTCGAGACACAGCACACCTTGATGTGGTACGAGCTGGGTGTTGGCGAAGGGCTTGGCATGAGCGACTTTGCAAGCCGTGTCGTTGGCGGCGAGGTCGGCGGGCCTCAGTACGAGGGCCGCGGCTTGACGGAGCAGGCCAAGTTCCCTGAATACATTCCACAGTGGGCCATCTTCCTCTTATATGGCGTCGGATTCTTTGGAAGCGGGAAAGACTACGTCGTCGACCTTGTCAGGTCATGGTTGCCCACCTGGTAATGGGGCAAAGCGCTCGCGACACCGATGGAGGTACGACGACTGATGACAGACGGATTATAGCTAGGGATTTGGGGGCATTTTGTCGGGCGACGCTGGGTAGGTAGGTACCTGCCGTATAGATAGGAGTAGTATTTCAATCTGACTCTGTTGTCTCCAATTGCAACAGTAACGTTTTTGCTAAGGTGTTTTACTCTGTTCTGGTTGCTTGCCTTCAGCGTCATGTATCACACCTAGTCTTCAAAATAACTCCTCGCATGATAAGCAGCAGTGGATTGGGGTGCCTAAGATACGTACGTAGTTAGTGATACCTTTGGAATCTCAGCATTCTTGGGCATTATTGTAGCACGCAAGTCAAAAATGAGGATTGACGTTAGCTACGTAACCCTAACTGCCCAGGTAGGCAATGATTCCCAAAAGTACCCGTATATTCGCACTTAAACCACACAAAGAAAACTCTTCATTGACCACCCTCTCTTCCCTTCCAGTCATAGAAGGCTGTGATATAAGCCACCTCGCCACCTTTTGTGAGGAGCATTTTCCTCATAAGTCGTCTCTCACCGTTTATAATACCAAAACCCCAAATCTGTTCCATGACCCAGCCCTTGGTCTGATGGACAATTAGATCAAGCAAGTTGTTGTCCCCGCCGGGTTCCCCTTCCTGCAGAAAGTCTCGAATCAACAATGGGTCTAGGGGCTTTCCATTGTTGCCGGTGGCGGTCGATAGATTGATCAGACGGGACCGGGCTGAGGATGTGCCGAACAAAGCCGAGGAGTGAAACGTTTCTCGCCCATCCAGGAAGCGAAGCTCCTTCTCCTCGCTGAGCCCGGCGATGGAGACAGACGCGGCCTGGGTGAAAACCAGTGTCTTTGCTCCGGACTCGTCAGTCTCGTGAGCCACCTTCAGCGACAACGTGGTGATGCTGACAACCTTGCGTATGATCCATGGGATGCCCTGGAAGACGAAGGCTGGCTCAAATGAGTCGGAAAGACTTTTATTCTAGAAACTGTTACTGTCTGTCAAACGATTTGGAGCATACTTTCTATTGGGCATCTGGGATAGGTTACCAACAACCAAGAGCCCGTGAGATCCTGCATCGAGACCTCTGGAGGGGCAGCCATCTTGTTTCAGGTATGAATCGATCCGGGTGTAGGTATGCCGATAGCGTAGAGCATAAGGTATGTAGGTAACTTACGTACCTACCTAGTCTGTGATGAACGAGTGGTAGTAATAAGACCCAAGGACGGAAAGGTCTGAAGATAGACTCGAAACGCCCTCGATCTGTGCAAAATGTGGAAACAGACTAGAGAGCCTGGACAGAGAAGTAGAGTGCCGGTCAAAAAAGTCCCGAATTCGGCATTGCACAATGGGCTGCACGGCGGATTCGGCGGTGTCGGGTCGGCACCGAATCGGGACATCTGGAAAGGGCTGGTAATAATTCGGACGTGTGGGCTAGGCATGGAATCGGCTCTAGAGGCACCCTAAGCGGGAGGTTCTTGGCCAGGGCGCCCGGGTTTCTGACCAGCGAAACACCTAGGTCCCTACCTTGTTTCTCTCATGCAAGTTCACAGCGCCAACGATCCTTGAGACTTTACGCATTGATTCGGCGCGTGTTCCATCATGTTCAGATTCTCCAGTTCGTTCATATTCAATTTCGAGCTGACCCGGCTCCTCGGTAGCACCGCGGCCGGCGGCTGCGATACTTGTGAGTTCCTGACCGCCGTCGGCAAGATCAGGAAGCACGATGCCCAGTCGTGGCACGACGCCTGGAAAGAACAGGGAGAGCGGGCCGAGGCGATCGCGGAGGAGGCCGCTAGGGACGGCCTGAAGGCGTTGGCGAAGAACGCATACCTGCGCGCGGCGAATTATTTCCGGGCCGCTTCGTATATGTTCTTCAACGACGATCCGAGGGTCGTGCCATTGTCCGAGAGGTCGGTCGCGGCCTTTGTGCGCGCAACATCCTTCATGGACGGCGTGGTCCTGTTGGTGGACATCCCGTACGAGAACGGCATCAGCATGTCTGCATACTTGTACCTCCCCCCCCGGGAGGCACGACTACCCGGCAAGATACCGCTTCTGCTGTACTTTAGCGGAGCTGATTCGACAAAGGAGGAGCTGCACTTTTTGTTCGGCTACTCGGGCCCACAGCTGGGCTACGCCGTCCTTCTTCTCGAGGGTCCTGGGCAGGGCTTGCTGCTGAAGAAGTCGGGACTGCCTCTGCGGCCCGACTTCGAGGTCTGTGCGGACAAGGTGCTGGGCTTTCTCGAAGACCTGGCTAGAACGCGGCCAGAGCTGCAGCTGGACCTGGACAGGATTGCCGTGGCGGGCGCCGTCACCGGGGGATACTTTGCCCTGCGCGCCGCCACCGACGCTCGCGTCAAGGCATGTGTGTCCATCGACCCGTTCTTTAGCATGTTCGAATTGGCAATGACCCGTGTCCCCCGGTCCTTCGTCAGGCTGTGGGAGGGCGGCTGGGTCACCGACAACATGTTCAACTGGACCGCGGGTCTGCAGAGCTGGGCAAGTTTCCAGGTGCGGTGGGAGTTGGCCCTGGGCGTGAGCAGTATGGGCGTCAAGTCGCCCGCCGCGATGCTGCGCCGCTTCGAGGACTTCTCCCTTGACACCAAGAAGGACGGGAAGATCTTGAACAGGGTCACGTGCCCCGTGCTTCTCACGGGACCCGGCGGGGGTGCCGAGATGTACTCTTCGGCAGCGACTGGGGCGGTCAAGATCCACAAGCTGCTCACCATGGTGCCGGAGGCAAACAAGGAACTCTGGGTCCCGGAGGAGGCAGCAGACGGCGGGTTATCGGCCAGCATTGGAGCCTGGCCCCTGTTGGCGCAGAAAAGCTTCCGCTTTCTAGACAAGCATTTTGGGATCAATCGGAAGATAATGACGGAAAGCAGGTAGATCTGCTCGATAGTGTTGACAATTTTATAATAGCACGAAGCAAAGACAATAGAGCAAAAGCGAGGCAAACATTTGTGATGCCTAAGCTATAAAAAGGGGTAGTGGCCTTTGCCCATAGGTTAATGATGTCTAGCTCAACTTCACAAGTTCTCCGCCAGCTGCTTTACCATCTGCTTCACGATAGGGTTTTAGGTATGACCGCAAGTAAATGGTAAACGAATAAGTTTTTCAAAAACACTATTGTTACGTAAGAAGATAGACCCCCGCAAAGCTACTCGACGTCCACCTAAGGCTCAGGCGGCTCTGTGTGGTAGCAGAGACCGGAGCCTGTCCCGGGGTTGTCGTCTCGACATGAAAATGCTTGGCAAACTCCTACGTTCCGGCACACCGGAGCTGGTTGATAACAATCTTGGTAAGGGCGTCTGGCTCGTTATCCTCGGAGTCTCTAAAGTAGAGCCATAGCCCACAGTTGTCGCTGGGTCGTTGAGAAAAGGTGTACGAGCCATACCAGTGCCGTGCCACTACAATCCGCTGGTCGTTCTTTGTGGCATTTAGGGCACTTGTGTTCATAGACTTCCTTGTAAGGAAAAACAACGCTCATGCGTATTTTTTCATGTGGCGCAATGACCTCCCCGATTGGTCTGATGCCCGGGCTGTTACGACTTACAGTGCATGCCTGCTGCTAAAGTACAACGTGTAAACGACTGAAGGCTGCCGATAACAGCGTCAACGCAAACTTTTCGGCCTTCTCTTTGCGTCCAGAATATCCTTACTTTCATTCAGAATAGCATCACCGCTGGCGAACGCAGGCGGGCAATCAGTTTGTCATCTTAACATAACAAGTATGGGAAAGTTTACGAAAATCTGTATATCACGTCTCCAAAGTTCCCAGTAGGAAAGACGTAAAGCCATTTTAGATCATCTCCTGACTCATTCCTGATCCCATGTTCTGCGTTTCCTGGAATAAATACCACGCTTCCCTTCGATACAAGGCTGTCCTTTCCGTCGATTTTAACAATGCCCTGACCTTCTGTGATATAATATATTTCCGCTTGTTCGTGGCGATGCGCGCACAAGTGTCCTGTCAAAGGAGGGCAGCAAGCAATGCCGGCACACATTGCGCTTGTAGGTGTTGTTGAAGATGAGAAGAGCGTGTGCCACGTCACTTCTCCCGTTGTATTCTCGCCATTCGTAGCTGGAAACGTCTCAGAAGGGCGACTTGCGATTTCGAGTGCCGACAAAACAATTTGCTCGTCTGGCGATTGCATAGTGAATTATTGAGTGCTGGTTTATACAAACAGAGTAACGTGATGGAATGAAATAATAGCAGGACTGATATTTGCTTTGCTGAGGTAGCTAATTGTACTTTTATATACATTTTATACCATCGTTATATTTTAGGGTAAAAGATCTATCAAGGGACGTCGTAACGAATTTCCTATTTGAGATTAGAAGAGACGTAACTTGGAGAGTTGTTTTTAGTTTAAGAATAGCTGGCACATATTCAGAAGCTACAGATACTGAACACAAGGGACGGAGGGTTATATAACAACCTTAAGCGGCGGTGATCGGAGTTACAAACGATTGGTATTTAGAAGTAATCAAAGGTAGGTGCTCTCGAGGAAATTAGCATTGCAGGTAGATAGTACTAACGGTTGTTGTTATCCCCTTTACTTAATAACAGTAGCGATATCCTCTACGAATAACAAATACACGGAGCCAGTCCTAACGATAAGAATCGAGTTATGTAGAAGAGAACCATTTGTCATCTTAAATTGCTACATAATAATAGTTGGTGCCCAAAGTACCAAGGTTAAAGAGATATTTAGGGCGCTATCTGTTCTCTCCCTTTCACCCACTATGGGGATTGGCAATCGCCATGGCTGCCCCTCTTCACTGCCACTAAACATCCCCTAATTAAAGGCGTCCTTGATTTCTCACCCGAAGCAGCCGTCTTTGCGAGTAACTCTCAAGGCCTTACCGACGCGTCGAGATGGCGCGGTAAAGGCAGGCCAGTACTAAGCTTATAACTGTTAGATTATTAGGCCTAAATGCGCGTGTGTGTATTGTTGTAGGAAGGTACCTCTACTGTATGCATCCACGGTTTGTCATATAATGTACAAGTACCTCCCTCATACCTCTGCATAAGTCGCCATAATTCATACCTTCTGACAGATACGTCTTTTATAACAGCTTCTGTCCGACCTGCAGTCCCCCATCCGCGTCCGCGTTGCGCAGAAACTCGCCCACCAGCGGATTCATGCCACTCCGCACAGCACCCTCCACCCACTCGCCCATGGGCAGCGACTCCAGACCGCTACCTGCCTCGCCGCTAAGCAGGTTCTGGATGCTCTGTACGGGGATTATCTGGTCGCCTGCGTGGTGCAGGTACTTTACTCGAGCGTCAGCGTCGGCGTCCGCACCCGGGTCCGCCTGCAGGACCGAGCGGGCGATGCCCTCGGTGACATTCTGGAGAGATACGAGATCCACGTAGCCGGTCCAGCGGCTCGAGTCGGGCAGTGCCTTGATCAAGGACCCGTACTCCAGGAGGTTGGACATGATGTCATCGCCTGCGTCATCGCCCATGATGGCCGAGGGCCGGTGGATGAAGGCCGGCAGGCCGAGCTGCCGGCTGGCCTTCTCCAGGCAGACCTCGCTGACCCACTTGGAAGCCGCGTAGCCGTTGGCGAGCCCGGCGCCGCCGTCCTGGTCGGGCGGGAAGCGCGCGATCGACTCCGGGGCCAGCGTGTCCGACTTGCTAAACTTGCCCACCGTTGCAGTCGAGACGAAGTGGAACGGGATGCGACGGGCGTACGCGAGCCGCACGAGCTCCTTTGTGGAGGAGACATTGGGGGCCCTGAGAGAGCGGTACGTCTTGAGGAAGGACACGTCTGCGCCGTTGTGGATGATGGCGTCTGCTGAGGCCGAAATCGACTCCGCCTCGGCTTCCGACAGCCCGCAGCGCGGAAGGGACAGATCACCCTTGTGCAGCACGACTTTGGGGGAGCCTGCAAACTCGGCCAGCTTGCTGGTGTCGCGGATGGCGATGCAGTGCACCTTGCCAACATCGGGGGATTCGGCCAGCAGCCGGAGCAGGGAGCTGCCCAAAAGGCCTGTCGCGCCGCTGATCACCACAGTCCTGGGAGACGTGTGGTTGCTTTGCACTACCACTACCGATGTTTGTTGTGTGCGGGCGTCGAGAAGGTCGTCGGGGATCGCAGTTTCGGCTTCCCAGTCGATCGCGGTCTCGGCACTGGGCGAGACATCCTGGATCATCGTTGCCATGGCGCCCAGCGTGCTGTTCTCAAACAGCTTTATCAGGGAGAGGCTGGTTTGAAACGTCTCGTTGATGAGGTGTCGCAGCTCGATGAGCAGCAACGAGTTGCCCCCGACATGGAAAAAGTCCGAAGCAGCATCGATGCGATGCACCTCCTGCACCTGCTGTGGCAGGGTGTCTTGCCAGACCTGAGCCAGCTTAGATTCCGTCTCTGTCAGCTCTGCTGTCGATCCTGATTCATGCACTATGCTTGGGACAGCAAGTCTCCGGAGGGCCCTCCTGTCAACTTTGCCCGATGCATTCAGTGGCATAGAGGGAATAGGGATGATGGCTGCTGGATGCATATACTGTGGCAGGGCCAGCGAGGCGGCGAGGCTGCGGAGGAACCCGGCCTCGCTCTCCGCTGAGGCATCTGAGGGCGACAGCACCGCATGCGCAATGAGCAGGGCTGGGTCTCCACGTGCCGTGACCACCACCGTCTTTACACGTCCGTTGGCCGCGTCCAGTATGGACTGCTCGACATCCTGCAGCTCGATGCGCAGACCTCTGAGCTTGATCTGCGTGTCCCCCTCCATGCGACCGATGATCTCCAGGGTCCCATCCGGTCGGAGGACGCCCTTATCTCCAGTTCGGTACATTCTGGTCCACCCATTCTGCATAGCCACCGACGACGGTGCAGGGTCCTTCAGGAACTTCTTTCGCGACTCGTCGGCATTGTTGATATAATCTACGGCCACACCTGCGCCCGCAATGCAGACTTCCCCGGACCAGTCGACGGGCAGGATGCTCAGGTTTTGGTCCATGATGTAGACACTGTAGTTCGGGAGGGTCCTCCCGGCTGGAATATGCGGGCCATCGTGGTGGTCTTGCAGGCTGAGGTCGATCTCGCTCGAAGACATGGAGCACTCGGTCGGGCCGTAGGCGTTGAAGAAATGGAACTCGCGATCGAAGCGACCGCCAAGCTGGCGGAAGCCCTGCGACAGCTCGGGCGAAAACTTCTCACCACCGGCGGTTGCATATGCCCAGTGTGAGCTCTGGAAAAGGCTGGTCGCGCCGTGCCGGAGCCAGGCGAGATATTCGGACGGGGTTGCGCTGGTGTATGTGACGCTCTCTTCCAGAACGATCTTGGCCACCGCAACGGGATCTTTGCGAAGGGCCTCGGGAACGATGAAGAGGGTTCCTCCATTGGCCAGGGCCATGAACATCTGGTTCAAGGACATGTCGAAGCCCACCGAGCTCTGCTGCAAGACAGTCTCGCGTCCAAACCCATGCGTCTGCACCAAGGCCTCTACGTGGTTGCGCAAGCTGCCGTTGGACAATACCACGCCCTTGGGGACCCCGGAGGTGCCGCTGGTGAAGAGGACCACCGCCGGGTCGCTGGCGCGAGCGGAGACAGGACGGCGGAGTGGCGACCCGTCCTGGAGAAGGAGAACATCCAGAACGGCAACAGATGGCGAGAGCTCCAGGCTCTCGGTTTGGGCAGCCGTCGTGGTATTGGCGAGCAGCGCAGCGCACCGGGACTCTTCGATCATGACGCGGAGCCTCGCCGGTGGAATGTTGCAGTCCAGGGGAGCGCAGACGGCGCCGACTCGAAGGATGGCAAGCAGAGAAAAAACAAAATGAGGCGACGCCTCCTGGAAGACGGCCACGGTCGATCCTGGCTTCGTGTTTGCCCCAAGCAGGGCGGACGAGATCCTTTGGACCTGTTCGTCGAGCTGTTGGTATGTCCACGATGCGCCGTTGCCGTCTCTGATTGAGGTCTCGTCTGGGTACTTGGCAACCATTTCGTCGATGCGATGCACCAGAGTCTCCGGCCACCTGGAAGGCGTTATGGGGCCTGCAAGGAACGTTGTGAGCAAAGCGAGTACCTCTGGACGGGGCCCTGTGTTATTTGAAGGATGTCGAAAGGAGACTTACCCTTCCCAAGCTGGATTGCATTGCTGATATCTTGGTCTGTGAACAACGACACCTGTTCCAGCACCGTCTCGCAAGACCGAGACAGGTCGTTCAATAGGGCAAAGTACAAGTCCAACAGCCGAGTTGCATCGCTCTCGGAGTACAGGCTGCGCTGCACCAACAAGGTGACGCGAGCTTCGCCTCCCGGGTTCTCGATAATGTCCAGGGACACGTCATAGCCGGATCCCGGAAGGTCGATCGACCTGACTTCGACCTCGGCATTGTCGAAGCGTCGCTTCTCGCTCACGCCCTGGCGGTAGTTGATGAATGCCTGGAAGAGAGGACTGATTGCTGCCGACCTCTCGCAGCTCACGTTCTCGAGCAGGACGTCGAATGGCAGCCTCGAGTTGGACATTGCGAGATACGCCTTCCTGCGCGTGTCTTTGAGCACCTCCCCGAACGATTGCCGACTGTCCAGATGGAACCTCAGCGGCAGCAGGTTCAGATACATGCCGATGCTCTTGGCGACCCGGTCGTCCCAGCGGTTGGCGTCGGCCATGCCGATGCAGACGTCGCTGTCGCCAAAGAGCTTGAACAGGAGGACTTGGAACACGCCCAGGTGGAAGTGGAACAGGTTCGCCCTCCGCTTGCGACACGCGTCTTGGATCTGCGCCGAGAGCTGGGGGCCGATGGCGCGGCTCACCGAGTTGTGTGCGTACGCGGTGAGAGGGATGCGCTTCGTTGCTGCCGAGAACGGGAGCAGAGGGAGGGGCGAAGGCGGTGCTGCGAACTCCGACCGCCAGTACTCTATCTCCCCCTGCATCGCTCCCGATGCCAAGTCCTGGCGCAGCTTCTCAGAGTAGGCCGCGTACTGGTATGCGGGCTCGGTTACCAGGTCGTGGCCATTGTAGGCCTTCTGCAGGTCGTCCAGGAGGACCTCCAGGCCGATGCCATCCATGATGATGTGATGGGATCCGAGAAGAAGATAGCTCTTGGTGGGCGTCAGGCTGAGATGGATGATGCGCATGCATTCGCCGCGTCCGATATCATAGATGTGCTTCTTGAGGCTCTCCAGTTCATGTGCCACGCCAGACTCGTCGGCGAGAAGTACAGTCTGTAGGCGCAGACTCGAAGTTGCTGAGATACCCTGCACGGGCTTCTGGTTCTCGTCCACAAAGAAAGAGGTCCGGAACGACTCGTGGCGCGCCGCTACCTCTTGGACTGCTCTCGCGAGACTGTCGGGTCTGATGGCTCCGTTGATCACGACGCATATGGTGCTGTTTGCCGTCGTCTGGTCTTCCATGAGGTGCTTCTGGAACCAGAACCGGGACTGGCCAGGGGATATCGGCAGAATCTTTTCAAAACTGCTTGGCTTGCACATCTCGCTGGAGTCTGCCATAGAAACAGACGTAGAAGGCGAGACCCCCTGCTTATCTAAATCGTCGTCGCCCAAATCACTTAGACTTGACGAGTTCGTGCTTGTCTGTGGGGTTCTGGGCAAAGATGGATCAGTGGCATCCGGGTCCGCCAGCAGAGCCGAATCCGAAATCACTGCTTCGGAACTCGGTGAGGAGGAGGAGGAGTCATCGTTCTGCGTGGGGGTCTGGCGGGCAGGCATGTTTTCCACGGCGTGGTCGAGGAGCTCTTGGACCAGACCGCCCGACAATATTTTGAACACGGGGACTTCGGTCTGGAGCTCCTTCAAGAACCAGGACCGAATTTCCACGGCGACCAGGGAGTCGACTCCAAGATCGTCGATTCTCGATGCAAGAACCTGGGACGCCTCCTTGTCGGCTGGAATCTGAAGTATGACCCGGAGCTTACGGATGAAGCCATCTAATAGGAGGTCAGTGTTTTTGCGCCACAGTTGCCCCTTGCCAGAAAATTACACGCTCACCTTGCACAATATCGCGAACGTCCTCTTCTGTGGCCGCCCCAGCCAGTCGGCTCTTGATTGACTCGTCAGCCGTTCTTTTGGTGGTCTCCCTGTCACCTGCGTGATCGCTCTGCAGACAGTGTTGGAATCGGGGGAACTTGGGCCACCGGATCATGACATCGTCTAGTCCCGACGTTCTCAACGCCGTCATGACCTCGGGGTTCCGCCCAGAAAGTGGGTGAGATGCTAAGACGGCCTCGCCGAAGCAGAGGTGAAACTCTCTCTCGGAGAGCAGCAAGAAGCCGACCTTGAAGGAGGCCTCGTGCACGCTTCCCAAAAACCCATGGTTGCGGTTGATGTATCCTACGCCCATGACGGCGCCAATGTGGAAAATCGATGCGGCCAGTCCTTGGCTGCGACGCTTGCTCGCCAGCGCCGTCATGAACGAGTTGGCGGCGCTGTAAGCCGCCTGTCCACGGTTGCCGGCAATGGTGACGGCTGAGGAGAAGAAGACAAAGAAATCCAGCGGGTCCGCGCCGCCACGGAAGATCTCGTCCAGGTAGATGGCTCCGCGGACCTTGGGCCGCAATACCTTGGTCATCTTCTCGAGCGGCATTTCGGAAAACGAGACGTCGTCGAGAACCATGGCTCCGTGAGCGACGCCTGCAATGGGCGGGAAGTTCTGGCGAATGTGGTCCACGAGCGAAGAGAGAGCACCCTTGTTGGTGATATCACTTTTTATTGTGTGAGCATAACTCACTCGTTCGGTCTCTTTGTTGGGATACTACTGGGGAACTCAATACTCACTTTGCAAAGACTTCCACTCTCACCCCAGCCTGCGTCATGGTCTCCAACCATCTGTCATCCATTTTTGGGGTGCGGCTCGTGAGCACAATGTTTCGCGCACCGTGCGACGCCATCCAGGTGCAGGTGGACTGCGCCAAGTCGCTGGTCAGCCCAAACATGACATACGTTTTGTCGCTTTTGAAGTGGATGAGATCGTCAACGGTGGGAACCTGCACAAGAACCGGAGAAGCGCTGCTCCAGTCCAAGACGGCTGGTGTGGCCGCCTCGGCTTCGGCGACTCCGGATCCACCAACCAATTGTTTCAATGTGATGGACGCCAACCTGGAACTCACAGCCTCCGAAATGACCGTGTTTTTCAATGCTGGCTGCACCACCCTGTTGAGCCTCGGGCGCAGATCCGCGACGGTGAAATCCCGAGCGTGCTGCAGCGCCTGTATCCCTGTGAGTGTCGTCCGAAGGCACGAGTCGGGCAGAGCGGAGGCGATCATTGAGCCCAGCTGCCTCTCTTGGGCATCCTTGGAGCCGTCGACAAACACCGCGACGGCAGGAGGAAGCAAAGGCCGGATCTCTCGCCTCTGGGCGAAGGAGTCGACTGTGATCCACGGGCCGTCGGTAGCTGCCGGTGCGGACGCGGTGGTGAAGAAGACGGTCACGTGAATGAGGGACGCAGCCTCGACAATGCTAGATGCCAGCTCTGGGGACGGCTCATGAATGAGCAGTGTCGAGTCTCTCCGGCAGACGGACAGCATGTTCTCGACGCGCAGCAGATTGTCCAGCTGGGACAGGAACTGAGACTCGCCACCCGAAGGCACTTCAACCTCGATCACGTCCTCCGGAGGGACCAAAGCATACGAGCCGTTGTTGGGCGCAATGGAGACCACGGACTTGGCCGTCGCCACGTTGGTACCCAGGACTAGGTAGGTCGGCTGGAGAGGCGCCGCGAGCACGGGCGCCAAGAGCGAGTGGCCGACCTTGATCAGAACATGCAAGGCATCCTCGACCGTAGCTTGCGGGCTGGACATGGACATGGACATGGACATGGATGTGGACATTATACCTTGGAGCGAGCTATCATGAACGAGATTCGGTTTGGAGGAACCGAGCGAGAGATTGACAGGAGTAGTCTGCGGGTCAATGGGGTGGTAAATGGTTCGCCTAGACGCGTTGTACCGGTCGTTGATGGTATCTTCATGATGGACGCGAGCGACCATGAGCTGCCCGTTCTCAAGAGCGAGCTCATGCTCCTGGGTCCACAGCATCTTGTCGATGCTGCCGTCTTTCTCCCATGTGGTGCCGTAGCGCAGACGAAGGAGCGTCTCCAGAAGCTGTCGCGGATCAGGCTTGGTGCCGCTTTCCAGGTCGAGGACTTGTGCAACCAGGTCGGGGTTCTCGAGCAGTACCGTCCGTATGAGGCCAACCGACATGTTCATGTACGGCTCCTCGGACTTGCATCCTTGTGTGACCCAGAGGACCGTCCCCTGCGTCTCGAATAGGCGCTGCATCCCCTTGAGCGTCCGTTCTGAGAGCGCGCGGAAGATGGGCTCGTCCAGCTCTGCCAGGCACAAGATCGCGCTGCCGGACGACGTCTTGGCAGTGCCCATCATGTCGCCGAGCGTCCCATAGATGGCATGCTTTACGCCGAGCGGCTGCACCAGCCGGACGATTTGGCTGATGAGCCGGCTCGTCCCCAGTGTCTGGCCGCCGATGATCACCAGGTCCCACTCTTCCTCCTTCTCGCTGCCGAGTGAAGAAAAGGAAGAGAGCGGCTCGCGGAGCAGCGAGACGCGGTCATCGACGGCCTGTGTGGCCCAGACGGTCAGCGTGGAGGGAAAGACATCGATCTCGGGCGTGGCCGTGTCGATGCCCGAGAAGCCGCACTCGAGGAGCAGCTGGTGCCACTCGAGCGTCGACACGCCGGGCGACAGCCTCCTCCCGTCGTCCTGGCCGAGCCACCAGCCGGTCGTAGCAGACATCATGAATCCCGTGCGGCTCACGTCGTTGTTCGTGATCTCCTGCATGACCAGGTAGCCTCCCGGCTTCAGGAGCCGGCGCGCATTCCTCAGGGTCCGGCGGAGATTTGTGGTCGCGTGCAGGACCAGCGAGGCGACGACCAGGTCGTACGAGTGCTCTTCGTATCCCTGTGCCACGATGTCCTTCTCGCAGTCCAGTGGCTTGAAGATGATCTTGTCGCCCAGGGCGTAGAAGACCTGCTGGGCGGTCTCGAAGAAGCCCGAGGAGATGTCGGTGTAGGTGTAGGACGCAAACGAGCGGCCAATTTCATTCATGATCACCTTGGTGGCTCCGCCGGTGCCGGCGCCGATCTCAAGTATCTTCATGTGCGGGTACCGATGCACGAGCTGCTTCACGGTCCGGCCGAGAAAGAGGGTCCACTCTCGTAAGCCCATGCCGACCTCGTAGAACCGGTCGAGCAGGCCATCCTTGGTCATGTGCTCGAGAATCGTCGTCTCGCCCCGGAGAACAGCCGGCAAGTTGTCACCTACGGCGCGGGCGAGCTGCAGCTCTGTCCTGTGCGCCCATCTGTTGTGTGAAACGGTCAAGTCAGTATTCTCGATGACTAAGCAAGGACGCGGGTACGGAACGGAACGGTACGGAACGGAAACTTACTTTACTTTCAGAGCCGCGATGTCGGCTGGAGTATCATCCAGCCACTTCCTCTGGGAGAACGGTCTCGTCCCGGTGGTGGAGATGACGTGGTGGTAGAACTCAAACATGCACTCAAAGTGCCACTCGAGGTTCATTGTTTGTCGAACGCTCATCGGGAAGAGGGCGGTGCTGGTCCTCATGTAATCGAGGACGACCCTCTCCATGACCTCGGCGAACTCGTAGTCCTCGGCCGTGGACCTGTGGCCGCCCATGGCCAGCTCGCAATCCGGGTTGAGCGGCGCCCACCTGTGCTCGGTGAAGAACTTCTTGTCTGCATCCGCAGTGGGCTCGGCAAAAGCGACGACTCGAATGCCCTCCATCTGCACCAGGCCAGCTCCCTCATGGGTGTAGATGTCGACATCGCCGCGGAGCTGCCTGGATGTCATGGGGTTCTCCGTCAGGTGCGAGCAGGACTTCACGCTTTTCACGCTGCTGGCCTGCGACCCGACGAGGTGCTGCTCGCAGAGACCGACGTTGACGCGGAAACTCTTGATTCCTGTGGGGACGTGCAGCTGCTGGAGACTGCCATCACCCGGAAAGCAATAGGCCAAGAATATCCCCTGCAGCGCCGTGTCCAACATGGCCGGGTGGAGAAGCATCTGCACTGGCTCGTTGTCGTCCTGTGCAGGCACTGTGATTGTCGAAGACGAGTAGTCGAGCCTTCTCTCGATCGAAGAGAGCGTTCGGAAGTCTCCGCTATAGCTGTAGCCAATGGGCTCCAGAGAGGAGTAGAACCGATCCTCCGAGACGCTGGTAAGGTTGGGGGGATCACCTTTTCGAGACGGCAGCCATCGGGCATGCGCTTCGCCCGTCGTCACTCGTACTTTACCGGTCGCATGGGTGGACAGAAGTTCCACTTCGGCATTGGTGGATGCGTGGTAGGAGAAGGAGGCGACGTAGCTCTTGTCGCCTTCTTCTTCCTTGGCCATGCTATGCAGCGTAAAGAGTGTCTCGATGCCGGCATCGTTGTCGCCAAAGACGAGCGGTTTGCCGAGGCTGAAGTCCTGGATCTCGACCAGCGCGATGCTTTTGTCAGGCGAGACCAGAGACCTGGCCGCTTCTACGGCGGTGGCGATGTAGGCTGTCGCCGGATAGACGACCTGCCCCTGAAGCTGGTGGCCGCGTACCCACGGCATTTCGCTCAGCTTCAGCAGGTTCCTCCAGCGGATCTCATCTTCTGTCAAGTCTGTCGTTCTCGTGCCGAGCAGTGGATGCGGGGGGTTCTTGGCGCTGGCCACAGCTCTGGACATCCGAGACTCGTGCCAGTAGAGCCTGTCGTGATCCCAGTGGTATGTAGGGAGGTCTTTCAGGAGGTCCCGGCTGGGCGCGCAGGATGCCGACAAGTCCACCGTATGGAAGTCGACTGTCGAGGGAGAGAACCGAGACCATAAAGCGCCAAGGGCATTGCCAAACGTATCGACGTCGTCCTTCCCACGGTGCAACAGACCCACATACGGCAACGCTTCTACGTCGCTGTTGTTCGCACCAAGTGTCTCTAGGACTGGTCCCTTCATTGCTGCATGAGGACCGACCTCGATGGCGAAGTCGAATGGGCCTTGTGTGGTAGCGGCAGCAGCCTGGACGGCTTGGGAAAAGAGCACGGGCCGGAGCAAGTTGTTCACCCAGTACGGCCCGGAAAGATCGAGATCACGATCGCCTCCCATGTCACCGCGCATCTCTGTGTTCTCGTAGGTGCTGGAAAGCCACGCAGGGCCCCCCGTCGTGTCGTGTCCGGGCTGGATACTGCAGCCCCTGAGTCCCTCGAGGAAGCCAGCTGCCACCTTTTTCATGTGCGGCGAGTGATATGCTTTGTCGACCTTCAAGACTCTTGCAAACTTCCCCTCGTCCTGGAGGATCTCCCTCGCCTGCTCGACGGCGTCGCTGTCGCCCGAAAGCGTGACACCCGTAGGCGAGTTGTACGCGGCGACGCACAGACGGCCCTTGAACATGGGCAGGTCGCACAGCTCGTTTGCGTCCTCTGCAGATGCGCCAGCGGCCATCATCGCTCCGGGCTTGTCGGACGGGCAGGCCGTCGAATAGTAGCCCCGGTAGTACGCGATCTTGACCGCCTCTGCTCGGGTGATGTAGCCCTTGGCGTAAGCTGCGGCAATCTCGCCCGACGAGTGGCCGATGATCGCCTGGAAGCTGACGCCTGCGCTGCGGAGGAGATCGTACAAGATGATCTCGATCGCGGTTGTGAGTGGCTGTGCATACGCGGCTTCGGCGACGCGAGACTCGGACGCATCGCAGGTGAGCTGGTCCACAAGTGTCCAGCCGGGCCTTTCTGCCTCCGGAAGACGCTGGAGCTCCCGATCCAGATCCTCGACTATCTTCCTGACATACGGGCTCTTCATCAAGCCTCTGCCCATAGTGGGCCACTGTGCGCCCTGGCCAGTGAACACGCCCAGGACGCGAACTGGGCGCGATAGCTCTTTTGCACGGGTGCCGAAACTGGAGCCAGTACCTCCCTCCGAAGGTGCAGCCAGGAACTCGTCAATCTTGGTCCGAAGGTCCTCCACCGACCTCGCCGGTATGCTGGCTCGAACGGTGTGGTGAGATCTCCGAGCATACAGGGTGTAGGACAGATCGCCGACATCGACAGTCGGATGCGAACCCAGGTATTCCGAGTAGTCGGACAGGACCCCTCTCAGCGCACTTCCAGAGGCAGCTGAAAAGTTGAAGGGCGTGAACTGCAGGGAAGCAGCAGCAATAGCCTTGCTGTCCAGTTGTGTGGGAATGCCACTGGGAGGCACAAAGTTCTCGACAATGACATGCGCATTCGTGCCTCCAAAGCCGAAACTGTTGACACTGGCACGGCGTGGAACGCCATCCGCGAGGGTCGGCCATGGCTTGGATCTCGTTGCGATCTCCAGTTTAGTGTAAAACGGCGCCACCGCAGGATGAAGCTTGTTGAAGAGCAGGTTGGGCGGTACAACGCCGTGCTGAACTGCGAGGGAGGCTTTAATAAGACCAGCCAGTCCCGCCGTGCCCTCGGTATGACCAATGACGGTCTTGATGGAGCCAACATAGAGTGGGTCGTCGCCGTGATGGGATGTGCTGTCGCCGGGGGGAAAGAAAGCTCTGCTGATAGCTTCGGCCTCCTTGGGATCACCGGCCGCAGTTCCGGTTCCGTGCGCCTCAAAGTACTGGCAGCGCTGGCTGGGGTCCTTTGGATCCAACCCGGCCTTTGTGTACGTCTGCTCGATAAGATCGATCTGTGCAGCGGCATTCGGCATGGTGATGCCCTTGGTCCGACCATCCTGGTTAACTCCACTCTCTCGTATGATGCACTCAATCTTGTCCCCGTCTGCGAGCGCAGTGCTGAGACGCTTCAAGATCACTGCAGCTACTCCCTCGCCACGCGCATATCCGGTGGCCTCAGCATCCCACATGCGGGACCGACTATCGGCCGAAAGCATGTGCAGCGAGCTCTCGGCAATATACTGCCCAGCTCCCAGGATCATGTTAGCGCCCGCCGCGACGGCCACGTCCGAGTCGCCGCTTCGCAGCAGCTGAACTGCCTGATGGACCGCCACCAGGCTGGAGGAGCACGCGGTATCGATGGTCATGCAGGGGCCATGCCAGTCAAAAAAGTACGAAATGCGGTTCGACATGATGCTCCGGGCCGTTCCTGTCGGGGCGTAGGTTGGCAGAGTGTCGACGTCCTTATGCAGATGGTCGACGTAGTCGGCACACATGAGTCCGACGTAGACTCCAGTACGGGAGCCCGCCAAGGATTCGAGCGGGATTCCCGCCGCCTCGAGCGATTCGTAGACCACCTCCATCAGCAAACGCTGCTGTGGGTCAATGGCGGCCACCTCGACGGGCTTGATATTGAAGAAGCCCGCGTCGAAGTGGCGGTGGTCCTCGTCGAGAAAATACGACTCTCGCACATCTGTGGTTGCGTGATGGGACGGGTCCGGATGGTAGAAGTTGTCAATGTTGAAGCGGTCCTCCGGAATGCGCTGGAGAAGATCGCGCGGCTTGAGCAGAAGCTCCCAGACCTTGGATGGGTTGCTCGAAGAGCCGGGGAACCGCATGCCGCTGCCAACGACGGCAATAGGCTCTCCACTGCCATTCGGAGCGTCGTGATGGCCGGTCATTGTGAATACAAGATGGTGATAGAAATTTGGGATTCGGTGTTGAAACTCGTCGGTGGTCACAGCGCGCGCGGAAGAATATGGCAACGCAAGGATATCATCATATCAACAACAAAATGATTTCCATGCTTCATCACTATGGGGTGATCGGCCAAGTAATACCTTTCCTACCTACCCTTAATCAACTACTTTCTAATTTACGAACTACTCCTCATCCAGTGCGGCAGTTCCTCACCCTAACTTACCCTGGCGTCTAGATCGCGGCTTCCAGCGCCAACACTAGCATTTGAGGAGATTCGGAGTCAGCGTCTGTCAGGCTTAGTTACTTCGGGGATCGGAGCGAGACTCGTGAGAACAAGCAGTCAGATTCGGGAAAGCAGTGTACAATAGGAGAACTCGGAGCTGACCAAGGACTGGCGAAGAACAGTATCAAGTACCTAACCTCGGGACTTTTTCTTATCGATCTGGGCAGCCGAATCCCCGAAGAGAATCCTTCGCTACAGTCTCGGTACTAATACCTAGTGGTGGCCAGGCCACGTCAGCTTTCGGTGCGAGTAAAACGGAAGAGCCAAAATGATGACACAATATATGGGTGGTCTGGCCATTCCTCTTACCCCTATTCGATCCTAAAATAACCCCCGGGAACACACATCTCTGCTCATCCTCACATTTCAGATACGAGCGTGCAACAGCAACAGAGCTCAGCGAGGTCAGCCTTTTGGAAGAAAATCACCATTTCTGTGTGCCAATTAAGACAAGAATACCAGCCGTGGTCACAGTGAGTTCTATCGGACAATGACACTAGTCTCGGTTTCTATGAGGCAGAGTGTTCAGGGTACTAACCATCCTTACCAAGAGTGCCTCGCATTTGCCCCTCGAAACCATGTCGTACGGACCACTCATAAGTGAATACATCTGCAAGGGGATGGTCTTTTTCAACGTCGTCTCCATACAAGCCCGCCTGACCTCCCGGCTCACGCCCGCCTTCGCCAGAAACCTCGAGGAGAAACTGCCGCAGCACAAAAGGGTCCTCTTCTCGTGGGCGGGCGTCTCGGACTCGGCTCTAAGGGCTTTCTTCGTCAGTCTCAATGTCTTGCTCTCGGTCTTGCTTTGGGTACCGAGCTTCCGGACTATCGGGCTTTGGATTGGCTTCGGCCTATGCTTTTTAGGGCTCTACTCCGACCTGCAGCTAGATGAGAGCTTCATCCCACACACTACTCTTTTCTTGTTGTGCAGCAGTGCGCTATGGCTGGCGGAGTAGAGATGTCGTTGACCCTGGTCGTTGATGAGTTCACTAAGCGTGGCGCCAGAAAATGTGCCATACTGCGCGGTGGCCGGACCTGATAGATCATAGCCGCGTTCCTGTAGTGTCTCCCTCTCTGATAGGCATTTTAGTGATCAAATGAGGGCTTCTGGCTCGTCAAAGCCGCATACCAGAGTTTTCAGGTGGCAATGGGATAACTAAGTTGGTAAGGGGGTAGCGAGCAGTGTCTATTCGGTGAGCATATACATGGCATATACGCTTATAACTCTATTTTTAGTCTGTATACCAAGTATATTCCAGGAATATACAGAAATAAAAGATAACATTAATAGCAGTTGTTTTAAGTAACGGTAAAAACGGGAGACTTTGGCGGCACATGACGTCTCACGTATTATTTGGTACTGGACAGTGTGGTCCACTTTCCATTTCTTGTCGGCTACCCCTTATCAACTCTTTAGTTGCCCCCTCGCCACGTGTAAGCCCTTGCATACCCACCTATCCGAAACACTATTTCAAACTCTCCCCACTTTCTATTTTAATTCTACGAGTAGCTTGAGGGGAAGGGGGCTTGTTGAGCAGTGGGGCTGGTCTGTAGTCCCTCCATCTCACAGAGGCTCGAGATTAGCATCTGCAGTCCCACTCCTCTTCCTCCTGCTCCCCTCCTTCCCCACCATTCTCGTCGTCCTCGTTAACCTCCCCGCCATCATCACAGTGCCTTCAGCGCGGCAGTGATAAAACACAGCCAAGCCGGCAAGTCTGTAATCAAGGCTCGAACCCAATTCATCCTGAGCCAAGACTCCATTGAAATGACAACGTTCCCCTTTGGAACGTCATTCTCGATAGCTGCTATCCGGCGCAGAGCCGTCGTTGCGTAGAACATGTGGGCAATGCTGAAGAATAGGCCCCATGCGTACCACGTTGTGGAGCCAGGTTGATCCTCGGGGACAAGCAGATTGAGTGTGCCCAGAATGTAACTGGCGGGGTACAATATGATCAGAACCCACTGCCATCGAAGGCCACCCCTGGTCCACCAGGCTGGAAGGGCAGAATTTGCCAGTCGGCGAATGGGGTCCTGGACCCAGGTTCCGAAGATCAGATGCTCGTCGAGAGCGAACATGAGGGTCATGGAGGAGATGAGCGCTGGACTGAGCCGGAGAAGCCGGACAGAAGATGCGGCGAGGGCCATGGTTGGGGGGAGGGGGAGGTATGTAAGAAGTAAATATCGCTAGAGTTTACAAGGCTAATACCTATACTTTGAGGCAAAGTGACCTTTGGAGTTCAGGCGGCTCTGGAGGTGACTGTCAAAGGGTTTCGTTGTTGTTGAACGCAATAGATCCCTGGTATTTATTACGTTGGTTCTCTCGAGAGCGCTGGTTCTCTCGAGAGCGTTGGTTCTATCGCTCCTGAGAGATCCTGAAAGGCATGATGTGTCGGCACACTCTGAAAAGTTCCGACTTCAAGGATCCACCTGAGCAGCGAGTCAAGATGACGTGACCCGGCAACCCCATTCCGGAAGAATCTCCCGAAGTTTCTCTTAGTGTGAGTCTTCCTATGAATGTGTGTGGCATCATATCCGCAGGTGTGTGGCACGAGTGTTGGTAATCTCTGCGACCTGTAGGTACACCAAAGTATTGCTAGGTATCTATCTTAGGTCCTGCCTCGAGAGCGCTGACCCCTCAACTCGCCATAAGATGATAGCCTGTATATCGTTCAATCTACAGCACATTGGAGAAGCTACCTGCTCGCAAGGCCGGTCGATAATGTCACACATCATTGCTCTTCACACTGGCTTATAAACAAGCTCATGAAGCCCGCGAATCTCTTCCCTCAGTGCTTTAGTTCCTACTCTATCTGCCGGACCCTCCCCGCATGCTTCGCTTCGCAGCACCAAATCGAGGATCCACCGGGGAATCGCACTGCTGCGAGCATTGCTCTCGCATCTCTCGCCACCAGAATCGACCCCGCAATCATCCGGGTAGCCGAGTAAGCGTCCGATTCTATCTATCATCCGAATTACGGCCTGGATAAGAACCATGATCTGCAGATCTGGATCGGGTGGTATCGATAAGTCGTCGCTGTTGAGGAAGGAGATCGTGAAGAGGGTGATCTGGCGGTGTGTGCCGAGCAATGCCGCTCGAATGGCGGCGAATGCGTCTCGGCAAAGGTATATGAGATTTGTGTGACAGGAAAGTAGCAGAAGACTCGTGGGCATGTCCAGATCAGCACCGTAGGACGAGTCGTGCAGCACGGTAAACTCGGCACTGCTATCTGATCGAAGTCTTTTCCGCGGTGGCTGACCTGCCGCCTCAGCCATGCGACCCCTCGAGTCCTTGCCGTCTACCCCTTCGATCGGGCTCATTAGGCTGGTAGTTGCAGTGCTGGACTTGGGATTGTCGTGTGAGTCGTATATGGCGGACTGGATCTGCCCCGTAGAACCAAGAATCTCGACGAGCAGCCTGTGGTATGTCCGAAGGCTGTGCATCATAAAGGCCACAGCATCGCAGAGAGTACGGTTCTCATCTGACGGTGTAGCCAATGCTGTCAAGCCCAAGCCTTGGTGGATGTTCGTGTGCTTGTTTGCTGAAGAACCCACGGCGCCCAACTGTCGGGACAGTTGCATGTTCAGGTCTGACAGCTCCTGCATTGTTTCTTGGCGCATCGGCGGGAAGCGAGTGTAATCGCTCAGTGGCTCGGTAGTATCGATTGTCGCACCTTCGCCTTCGGTGAGAGCTGGAAGGGATTGGCCCGAAGACAAATCCAAAGTTGTATTGAGATAGTGTTCTGTCGGTATGCCCACCGAGTCATTTTCGAGCGTGGCTTCCCCAGAGAGAGCAAAATCAAAGGAGTCCAGATACTGCACCGTGACACTTCGTAACGTCGGATCAATCGGTGTGTCGTCGAGGTCATGCACTGACCAAGCGTCGCTGCTCGGGGTGAAGCCGACAGAGGTCGTCGTTTGAGATGAAGTGGTGGGCAAGCGCGGTGAAAGTGTTGGCTGGGATGGGTTGCGGGAGCTGCCGCTACTTTCTCCGGGCTGATCCTTATCTGCCCTCCTTGGCCTGCCCATGCGTACTGATGAATCGATTATACATGTTGCACCGGCTTTCTGGCACCTCTCGCAAGGAGCCTTGGGGTTCGAACTCCGTATGCACCGGAGTTTCTGGCCTCGGCATCTGTCGCACGCTAGCTGCTGGGGTTTTTCTTTTCTTGGGGGCTTTATTATCCCCCACCCTGATTCGAATCCCGAGAAGCAGCTGGAGGAATCTGGACGTGGCATGCTTGATGTGATAAACGGTCAGCAAGTAAAGACACGAGAAGACATGGCAGGCTGGTGGTACCTAGACAGGCAAGGACAAACAGACCATGCCCAGACAGGCAAGGACCAACAGACAAGGCCTAGACAGGCAAGGACTAACAGACGATGCCTAGACGGGTAGGGACCTAGACGAGTAGGGACCAACAGACGATGCCTAGACAGCACGACAAACGGACGATGCCTAGACAGGCAAGGACTAACAGACAAGGCCTACGCGTAGACAGCACGACAAACAGACGATACTTTATACCATCACTCACCACTGTGTGAGTTTGGGTTACCACACAGCTACAGAAATAAGCGGGACTCCAGATCCTACTCCTGATGGTGGTGCGGCGTGCTTACGTGTGTTTAATGATATATCGGGAGGAACATCGGAGAATAGAGCCTGCAACCCGGAGTCTACAGAGAGTCTATAACAGGTTAAATAGCATTTTCACCTACCTAAAGGATAACTGCACAGGCGATGAAACATACTTCTCCGAGCCTATAGGTGTATCGGCACTAACAGATAGTGACAACTTTTTAAGCGTAAAGAATGGGAAGGGCTTGCTTACTAGGCCTTGCAGAAGGAATGCAGTCTTCCTGGACAAACTGTTTGTAAACGGATCTGGAAATTCTATGGTGTTGCCGACCAAGTCGGGGAGGAAGATTGGAATCGACTTAGTTGGCTATTATTTCGTTAATGCTGCATGGGTCATAACCTCTTGTGTAGTTAGCAAGAGCTACTTGTAAAAGACCAATTTATGCTCCACACTTGTATATTCACTTGCTTTGATGTAGCATAATCGCGCCATCGCTTTCTGCGTGTGCCAAGAATGTGCAGTACGGTTCGTCTCGTATCTATGTCCTTCTGGGTGGTAACGCGTGCCGCAGCCTAATATTATTATTCTCTCACGTCCATGGACCCCAGGTTGACCTCTCAACTAAATAAGGCAGGGCGGCAACGCATGCCGTATTTTAATATTATTCGCTCACGTCCTTGGGCCAGGTCGCAGAAGGGCCGCAGGGAGGCTGCAGGACCTCGTATGTTACTATGTATGATTGCGTATGCCCACCATTTTTTCAATTTGATGACATGCGTCACAATTATGGGGTGGCATACAAAGTTCGCAGAAGATGCTGCACCGTCGTGTTGCCGCATGAAATTGGTATGTGCAAAGGCAGTATTTGTATGTTAAGCGTATGTTAAGCGCATGTTAAGCATTTAGAGAAATAGAAGACAAAATTGGTGGTGTTGTTTTAAATAGCAAGCGAAAACGAGAGACTCTGGCTACACATGACTTCTTGCGTACTGCCGCGTACTTTTTTTGTACTGGACAGTGTAATCCACTAAGCCTACGAGCACACATCCCAGAGGTAATAAGACAAATTTGTTGGGAGGTTAGCCCTGCATAAAATAAAAGTGGGGAATATTGTTTAGCATAAAAACAGTACAGTTCCATGCATTACGTGAGCAAGTTGTACGCATCCAAAGTCTGGTAGGGTGGGCTTACATTGGGCGGGGGGGTAAAAATCGAAAAGTGCTGACTATTTAGAGACGACGAGAAAAGCAGCGAGCTCTGATCTATTCTGGCGTAATGGCCAGGCCCACTACCGACGTACATGGTTCCGGCTTTGCTTGCTGACGCCAGACAGAATCCTCCCCTTCGGTTCGCTCTTGTTTCCCCGCATATCATCTGTAGATGAGACCAGCGGTCTCTTGTTTCTCAGGGAGTCGGGCACCGCCCACTTCCCTCAATTTGCAACTTACAAGATCCAGATTTATGCCTTATCCTAGCCAGACTAGCTGCTAACAATCTACCTCCTCTTTCTCCCTATCTCGCCTAGCCTTGGAAGTACCTCCTTGACATTATTGTAAACCTCCGGTACCGCACTTCCAAGTCGGCTATGGTTTTTGGGCGCGACGTTATAACCGAAAACTTGAGGAGGAATATTGGCTTCTAATTGAAGTAGATGTGTAGAGGTGTTGCCCCTTTGCGGAATGCCAATGGTCTTGCCTGGAAAGACTTCGCTCGCATCGGTGATAGCTCGGCAGTACCAATAATGCCAGCCTTCTTTGATGCGGAACGCCGGTTGGCGGACGGGAGCCTTGGATCAATGTGGGTAGGATGGACGCCACATTTCTGTTCAGTTTCTTTTTCCTTTGTCTCTCTCACTCTCCTTCCTTGTCCTTTGCTTCCTTGTCCTTTCTGTTTCTTCTGTTTTTTTTTAGACTGTCGTTTCAGTATATGACAGCCTTGTTAACGCTACACCTCCGCTACTTGCTTGACACCAAAACGGTCTAGCTTCAGGGGAGTTGATGGCCGGTCTGACGAACACCGTGGGGGCTAGCTAGCAATTGAACCATATCCTTGCTTACGGAGTATCTTGTAGCAACACAGCGCCCGGATCGTCCTAAAAGGAACGCGGCCTCTAGTTGTCAAATCCGCACCTGACAAGTCTCGAAAATCGCTGCTTTAAGGAAGGATATATTGCATGCAGTTGTTCTCTACATCGAGATTTTTAATATGTGTTGTGGCTTTTACCTGGTAGGCTTGGCTTTAAGAAACATGGATAGCACCTTTAGAGACAAGATGAGATACCATAGGGCTTTGTCTCTTCCTGTTATTTCGAGTTTTGAAGGCACTTAGGAAGATAACAAATTCCGCCTAATTAGTACTGCAACTCTACAGGTTTGCGAAGGCCC
This sequence comes from Leptographium procerum, assembly GCA_000806385.1. Classification (NCBI taxonomy): domain Eukaryota; kingdom Fungi; phylum Ascomycota; class Sordariomycetes; order Ophiostomatales; family Ophiostomataceae; genus Leptographium; species Leptographium procerum. The sequence goes on from JRUC01000010.1 coordinate 56,803, forward strand.
AGAATACTTCCGACCGCTGATATTTGAACATACTTATTTTTAATTGTGTATTTTTGCGTGACGATGTTTGGGGAAGGCAATGGCCATTACGCGCTGGAAAGCCGACTGCCTTCCCGCCCCTGGCATTTTAGCATTCCATGCACCACAGCCCTGCCGACTTGGCGGTGCTCCCTCTTTGGCACTCTCTGCTTAGGGCAAGATAGCCGCCTTAGATCACTATTCCTGGCCGCCACAACATGATAGCCATGCAGATGGTTGCACTGCGGCCAAAGGATCTGTCGTTACTTGTTACTTGTTTCGGTTTGATTTACCTTCCCTTTTTCTTGGCCGTTTTTTTTGTTTTTCGGCGTTTATATCTCGATCATCTGGATGGTAGAATAGCCGTCTTCCTCTCTTCAGAGCAGAAGTCGTTTTACCTGTGTCGTGTGGTTGCTTTGTTCTTTCGTGAAAGTCTCTTGCTTTTACTGTGAGTCATCTTCCCTTCCAAGCCGCCGCCGCCATCGCAACTACCTTAGAGATGCGGAAACGCACCTAGAATAAAGGCAGGACAACTCCCAACTTTGATGCAAGAACTTGACCCATATTGAAGTAACCACCCAAAAGGGATTTTGTAGACCCGTCAATAAACGGTCGATGCCATCATTCAAAAGTCTTCTTTTCCGCCGCTCTCTATGGTTCTTAAGACCTTGGTAGCCTGACAGCAGGGACATCGGGACGCAAGAGGCGCTCGCGTCGGAGATCGCCGTGGCCGCTGTGCTCATGCTCGCCGCAAGCCTTTTTTCTCTAGAAAACATTAAGCAGGCCGAGAGCTGTGTGACCGGCCGACACCGTCCTTGTCCAGAAGTTGGCCGCTACGTCATCGACTTTGTAGGCGGTGTTGCTGCTCTCGGCCGTGTAAGACTACTAGCTCGAGGTCGCCAATGTAAGATACGTTTGCAGTGTAATAGCGCGGTGCCAAGGCACCGGACCTAATGGAAATAATGCAAGTGTTGATCAAAATCCCTATGGCCCCCTATATATCGAAGTGCTGCGATTCCAAGGTCAATTTTCATGCCGACAGAAATGAAAGCATAAGAAAACAAGCAAAACAAGCATGCAGGCTATTTATCCGCAGAAACGTAAGGGGGATCTGAATCTTTGGAACCGAGAAGTGGATGTGTGTAACGTTACCGGAAATCCATCAAGGGTGGCAGGTAGGAATTTATCGACAGAGGCCGTCTACAAATAGTAGGGAAGAGTGTTCCTCTGTAATCTGACAGAATCTCGCTTTCCCACTTCCCCTTTCCTATTGCTTTGGTGTGACAAGACCGTTTGACTAGCAAAACGATGCGTTTTCGTGCGCTTAAATACGAATTGCAAGCAATTGCTTAACATGCCATTCTATATGTATTTCCTTTCTTTGTTTGTATGCCGTGCTTTATCTATTGTCGTAGAATTATAGAAAAGAATTCCCTTCTCGGCCTTTTTTAAATCAGAAGCAGTAAGTACATCAATCCAAATAACGCTGTGTCGATCTCACTACAACATGGTCCTCGCTTGTCCGTAGATCCGATGTTAACTCAGTGAATAGATACGACAATGGGGATTTGTCTGTAATGTCTAAAGAACTCAGTGAGACATGGTCTTCTCCGCCTAATTTTGCAATGTATCGTTTTCGTCTTTAAATTTTATTGCCTTTTATGCTTACCTTATCCTCCGTTTCCTTTTCTTTTCTTCTTCTTTTCGCTTATCTAGACGAAAGACACTATTCCAGAACCGAGACACGCCGAATTGGGTTCTCTTTGTCCTTTCTGTTGTCTCCCTGTGGGCTACGTGCCCGTTTCTTTTGTCGTTTTTGCGTGCTTTCTCGTTCTTAGCTTCTTTTCTCCCACTTGCTTTGTTTTTGTTCTTCCCTCCTCTTCTGCGCGCATGACTATTGTACATCGTAGAGTAAACCAGCTTGTTCAATTGGTACCACGCTGATGCGGTTCGGTCGCCTTTTTTGTGTTGTAAAAGGCTGCATTCTCGGATGTGGGATCTTCCGACAGAACTGTTTATTGGTTACGCATCGCTAAGGTTGGCAGAGTCGTCAGCCGCCTTGGAGAAACCACAGCACATCTAGTAATACTTGTGGATTGTTATGATCGTTTGACGATAGAATATACGGCCGCTGTTGCAGTCAACGGCAGCTGTGCTCCAATCCTTTATTTTTTATATTGCCTAGTCATTATCGCTGTCGAAAGGACGATTTAGTTTAGGCTGTCTTCTTTGGTTACTTACCTTGGTGTGTTTTATTTTGCTGTTTTTAAATGGTTTATTAACGACACGTTTCTCCGCTTTAGTTTCTGCTTTCCGTAGGACTTTTTATAGGAAACTGAAAACTTATTTAACGTCCTGAAGGCTAGAAGCCTAGCTCTGCTTCCTCGATACGTTTGTAACGACCTCTATGACTTGCGCTGTCCCTTATTTGCGGAATACGTAGTAGCGTGTTGTTGAGGATTTGAAGCATCCTCCGTAGTCCTCTCTTAATAAAGTACTCACTAAGAAATCTGTAGAAGCGTCCTGGTCGTATGCTAAACTTGAGCTTGAGTTGCCGTAACGTGGGTGTAGACGGCTATTAGGCCATCGAGAGAAAAAGGAGAAGAATAAGCTTTATTTAATTAATCTTTTATTGCCTTAACGCGCCAATAGTAGTAACACCTTACAAATTCATACACGGCTCCGTTACCGTTATGAGGTCTTGAAACTTAATCACAGGAGATGGGAGCTGCTAGCTTCTCGCCTTTCTTTCGTGGTTGCATACACTCTAATTCACAACTTCTCCTCACTCATCATGCTTGTCAGAACGTCAGCATCGTCCACCTCGCCTGGAAGCGCGACCGAGGGACCGGCTTGCAGGTAAAAAGGCTTCTCGAACTCAGGCGGGAAGAAACCTCCATATGTACTCTTAGTCCATAATGGCCTTCATCTTTAGGGTAGCGGGGTCCACGACGACATTGTCTACACAGGGACCCACTAATGTAAGTGGACACTGTCAATAATTTCCCCGCAATATCCATCCGTTAGTTCCGGCCTTGTTAGACTCTGGCCCTGATTGGCCTGCGCCACATAATCCACGGAACGTACTTAATTCCTGTCCAATACGTCAAGCTTTCTCGGTCCCTTGCTTCGCAGTGTACTCTTGTACCTTGCTTATACCTGTCCGGTTTGGTGAAGAAAGCGGGGGAAGTGGCTGATTTGGCGCCATGGCAGACCTGCACCTGTCAGAGCGCAGCCACGGCACACGTTACTCGTAGTTAAACAAAACAAAACAGACGGCATATTCTGTGGCGTTGTTTTTTTTCCTCGGCGCTACTCTGTAGTATGCTGCAAGACTCAATAGCCCCTAGTCGGACTTGACGACCACTAATTACTACGAGCATGGCATGCAAAACGTGCCGGACCCGAAAGATCAAGTGCGACCAGACTCGGCCGGTGTGCCAGAACTGTCAAGTTCGGTTAAGCCACTGCACGTACGAAGGCGAGCGGCGGAAGCGTCGATGGACCAACCATGAGCGAGGCGGTAGCGGCGGTAGCGCCGACAGCAGCGCCTTTGGCGGTGAGATCCTGTTCCTGAACGAGCCTGGGGAGGCGGCCTGGCACGGGCGTTCGCATTCGCTCTCAGCGACGACGACGACGATAGCGACGACGGGGGCAGCTGTATCTGCAATTGGCAACGAAGACCACCGCCATCACCACGACCATTATAACATACCACCACCGCCGGCCGCCGGCACGAGGCCATCCCCGAGCACAACCAGCAGCAGCAGTGTGACGGGGACAGGTGAGGGTGCCGGTGCCGATGCCGGTGCCGGTGCCGGTGCCGCAAAAATGTCGATGCGAAACGAAGACGAAGCCGTTATCTGGAGGCCTCAGCTCGGCCTCGGGCAAGAGGCGCCGGATACGCTTCTTGACGGTATCCTTCAGAGCGAAGGTGAAGGCGAGGGCGAGGGCGAGGGCGAGGGCGAGGGCGAAAATGCGGATAAGGAGATGCGGCACCCGGCGATCTGGATGCGGACGAGTGAGGGCGACGAGTTCACGGGCCCGTCATCGGGGATCTCAGTAATCTCGGACGTCGGCCTGCAATGGCTGCGCGAGCGGGTGCCGGACTCGGAGACGCTATGCCGCACGATCCAGGACATCCGCGGCGAGCTGCTGGGACACCTACGCCAGCCCAAGTGCATCCCGCGGGGGCTGCCGGTGACTCCTCAGGCCGCACGCGGTATGGACCATGTGTCGACGGCACAGGTGCTGCGGTACGTGGACGCGTACTTTGTCAGCGTGCAGTTGGTGTTTCCGGTGCTTGACCGGGACGTGTTCCTGGCGCAATTGGAGCGTCAGGGCACAGGGGGCGGCAGGACAGGCAGGAGGGAGGACAGGAGGCAGGACAGAAACAGCAGCGAAGACGACAACACCGACACCGACACCGACACCGACACCAGTGACGTGCGGCCGTCGTGGATGGCGCTGCTGAGCGTGGTTCTGGCGTCTGGCTGCCGGGCGGCGCTGTCAGACGAGACGGCCGAGGCATTTCAGGCGTCGGGCCGCGAGGCCTGGGCCTTTTTTCAGGACGCCCTCTTCTACGAACGCAGCATGGCCCACGGCGCCACCGACCTGGCCGCCGTGCAGGCGCTGGCCGTCATGACCGTGTTCGCGCAGGGCCTGTCGAGCCCGCAGCGGCTCGAGTACACGCTCTGCTCGCTGGCCGTGCGCCAGGCCCAGGCCCTGGGCCTCAACTATCAGCCGTCGCGCGCGTGGCAGCTGCCGCCGGGAGAGCTTCGTGAGCGCAGCCGCGTCTTCTGGGCCATCTACTGCCTCGACAAGACCGTCGCCCTGCGCTGCGGCCGCCCCTGCATCATCCACGACGCCGAGATCAGCTGCCATTTCCCCCGAGGCGTCCCGGTGCTTCAGCAACTGCAGCAACAGCAGCAACAGCAGCAACAGCAGCAACAGCAGCAGCCAGCCCCCCCCTTTGACTTTTTTCTCTGCTTCACCCGCCTGGCTCGCATCTGCGGCGCCATCACGCGCGAGCTCTACTCGGCTGCCGCCGTCAGCGCCGCCGCCACTCGGCTGCTGCCCACCGTTCAGCGCCTCCTGCACGACCTCGAGACATGGCGCCTGGCCATTCCCGCCACCATTCAGCCCGGCCGGCCGCTGGGCCGCATGCGCGAGGCCGAGGGGCTTGCGCGCCTGCAGGTCGTCATCCTGCACTCGTCCTACTACTACGTGCTCTGCGCCATCTACCGCCGCTTCAGCCCCCTCTTCACCCACCACGACGAGAGCGACCGTGCGGCTATCGGCTCGCGCATGCCTGCCGCCTACGTGCAGGCCGCCCGCTCCATGGTGCTTCTGACCAAGCACCTTGACACCGAAAGCTTTACGCCCGGATGGTGAGTTTGTACTTGTTGTTCGATGCTTGATGTTTGATTATCTTCTAACAGTTCAATTTTTGAGGCTCGTCTTTTACTACCCCCTGACGGCCCTGACGACAATCTTTGTGCACGTCATGTCTGACCCGTCAGCCGGATCATCTAACAACGATATTGCTCTCATGGAGGCCGTTGTCGGTTTGTTTGGCCGCCTCGAATATGTTACCTCGGGCGAAGCCGCCTTCACCAAGACAGCCGAGTTTGTGCGCCAGGCTCGCAGCGTCGTAGATCGCTGGCACGCAAACCGGAGCCGCAATAGTCTCCCCGTATCTCAAAGCCCAGAGCCTGACGGCGGCAGTCAGACTGCCCCCACCTACCCACTTTTCCCGGCAGACAGCTTTATGGTCAGTCCTAGTCAGGCCGTGGCCGGGGTAGCAGCAGAAGCAAAGGCAGCGGCAGCTGGTGCAGCTGCTATGGAGGCACAGGCACAGGCGCAGGTACAAGCACAAGCACAAGCACAAGCACAAGCACAAGCACAAGCACAAGCACAAGCACAAGCACAGGTGGACGCAGACAGCTACAGTATATTGGATCCGGGTTTGGCCGGCTTTCTGGCATCGCCCCCAGGCGAGCTGCCCTCGGGCGACTGGCTCAACACCTGGGCTAACGGCAGCCAGACGTCGGCAGCCGAAATGTCGTATTTTTGAGTCTCATTTCCAGAGCTTCTACTGTATCTTACTGTATCTACTGTATCTTTAAGCGGTGGCCAATCTGTTATTCCCATACTATTGAAACAAATGGTACAAGTGGTACATGTGCTATAACCCACTATTAAGCAGTAGACTACCCGCTTCCCCACTTCCCCGCATTACCCCGCGTTTCTTGCCGCAGCCTATTTAGAGCCCCAACCCGAGCCCGAGCCCGAGCCCGAACCCGAACCAAAGTAAGCCTTCAGTCGCTCACATGTTGTCCAGGTCAGGAAGTCCCCGCGGTCCCTTCTCCTGGCGCTTCTTCAGCACTGTCTCTGGTGTGCCCGCCTCCAGCGCAGCAATCAGCGCCTCGGCATCCACGTCGGTGCCGATGGGGTTCTCGGCAAAGGCCGGGCTCTGCATGAAGAGGGTCGCGTCGTCCACCGAGTCAAAGTTGTCCACCTGCGTCTCCAGCATGTTGCCATCGGGGTCCCTGTAGTACAGGCTGGTCGTGGGCCCGTGGTTAACGGTCCAAAAGGGTACGAGGCCGAGCGCCTTGCGCTGCCGGTACGCCCGCAGCAGCGCCGCCAGAGTCGGGAACGCAAAGGCGATGTGGTCGAGCCCGCTGGCGCCGGGGTTCTTGCGTGCCAGCGAGGGGATGCTGACCAGCGCGATGCGGTGGTGCTCTTCGTCGTAGGTGATAAAGGCCAGCGACTCGTTACGGTGGCTGATGGTACCGCCCAGGAATTGCACGTAAAAGTCCACCATGGCTTCGAGGTTTGCCGTCCGCAGAACCACGTGCACCAGCGCCGACGGCGACAGCACTTTTTCCGGGGGCAACGTGGCCGTGGCCGTGGTGGAGGGGGAGGTTGATGAAGGCGACATACTGCGAGAGAGATGGAGCTGGTCGGTGCATACACGGAAAAGAAATGTGCACCAGCACAGTGGGAGGTGACACAGCTAAGTAGGCGAAGCTAAATGCAAAAACACACAATGCATTGGCCTCCAGGTGATTGAGGATGCTTGCCGTGCTCTGCTAGGTCAGGCTATCGCTCAGTGCGAAGCCGCCCGACCCCGAATGTGGGACCCCTCCCTCCAGTACGCCTCCTCCTCCTCCTCTTCTACTTCTGCTGTCAGTATGGTTGTGCTTTAAACACCATCGATTAATACCACTGAATAAATCGTGCTCGTCCTCATGCCCCCCCCGCTCATCTGAACCATGCCGTCCCCGTCTGAAGCAACTAGCGATACTCAGTGGCTGTCCGACCACCTCAGCCAGCCCATCAAGGACCTCATTGCCAAGTTCTATGAGCTGGCCGATTTGAAGGCCGCAGAGGCTGGCTCACGCATGGCGGCTGAGGTTTTCACTGCTGACGCCCTCATGATCACGGCCAACGGCACCTTTCACGGCTCCTCAGGTACGCGTCCTGACTCTCTATCATCTTTTTCTATCATCTTTGTCTCTCATTGCCCTCACACGATAGCAGAAATTGCTAGGAGCAGGGACAATGCCTGGGCCGTGGTGGCCACAAGGCAGCATCATGTTCTCCAGGTTTTTGCCGGCAATCAGGAGGTCCCCGAAATTTCTCTGATCGGATCTCTTGATACGGGCTTCAAGAATGGCAAAAGCCTGACCTCACCGTTTGCGTCCCTTCTCAGGCTGGAGTGGCCCGTGGGTGCAGAACCTCGGATCAGCCATCTCCAAGTCTTTGCTGTAAGCCACATCTCCAAATACCTAGCTGAAGAAATACTTATTCTTCTGTCGTGTCCAGGACACAGCTCCCATCGCTGCTGCACTGAAAGCCTGAACAGCGCATCTAGAGTTTGTTTGCAGAGAGTCGGACAAAAGCTGCTGAAAGTGAACCTAAAACTTCCAGGAAACAATTCGACACATAGCTTCATAGATACTGTAGGGTCCCAAACCCTAGAAAAACAAATATAATTCTATCAATTTTCTCTCCAATTACTACCATCTCCAGCTCACACAAACACGACCTCTATTTGTCCAGAACACTCTCGTCTGCCTTCTCCAGCCAGCTAGCCACTTGCTGGGCACACTTTGCCACCGTGGCACCGTCCAGGATCCTGTGGTCAGCGCTCCAGCTCAAGACCACCTGGGACTTCTTGAATATCTCCTCATTGCCTTGTGCATCTATACGGAATGCGGGCACCTGCTCCACCCGCCCAATGGCCACGATCGCTGCCATGGGTGCCAGGATAACCGGCGCCACCGTGTGTCCACCGATGCTGCCAATGTTGCTGACCACCAGGCTGGCTCCCTGCATGTCGTGCGGCCGCAGCCGCCCATCCCGGGCCAGCTTTCCGAGGCGAGCCACCTCGGCAGCTAGCGACCGTATTGTGTGACTCTGCACATCACGTACCACCGGCACCACCAGCCCTTTAGATGTGTCGACCGCCACACCAAAATTATGTGCCGCCTTGACCACTATGTGGGGGGACTGGGGCTCCTGCTGGTCGTCCTCCACGATGCTGTTCAGCATTGGGAACTGGGTGACGGCATCCGAGATCGCCTTAAGGACAAACGGAAGGACCGATATGCGCTCGCCGTTACCTGCAGCGTCGTTATTGAGCCGCTGGCGAAGATCCATAAGCGGAGTCAGATCCACAATCTGCGTGAAGAGAAAATGCGGAATGGCCAGTGAACGCGTCATCGACTGGAACATCTGCATCTGAACCGGCGACAGGGCCACCCGCCGGTCCTCGTCCCCACCTGCTGTTCCATTGGCCCCAGAGGGTGTGGGAGCTGCTGCTGAAGCAGACAGGGCAGGGATGTCATCACTTTCTTTATCCTTGCTTTCGGCGGTGTTCTTTGTCGCTGTTTCCTGATCTTCTGCCTCCTGGACGTCGATTTCGAGGAGAGGCTTGCTAGTCAGAACACAGAACTCTCTTTTAAATAAAATGGTGCACACTTGTACACACCGCTCCGACAATGGCCATTTCGCCGACATCGTAGTGAAGCTTCTCGATCCGGCCTTCGAATCTAGACGTGATCTGGGCGGTTCATCATCTGTGTATTAGTACAGGCGATCCGCATCTAGTGGATGTTAAAAGATAGCATACCTCGACAGAAGCTTTGTCCGACTGTATCTCGCAGATGGGGTCGAACTGCTGCACCTGGTCTCCAGGCTTGACCAGCCATGATATGATTTGGCATTCCGTGATTCCTGGACGTTCAGATCGTGGTCAAAGTGCGGAAGGGCAAACGAGACAGAGAGGAGAGGCAAGAAAAATGGAAGAATGAAAATGAGAAACTTGCCCTCGCCAATGTCAGCAAGCAAATACGGCTGTACAGCCTGCAACTTTGCTGCACTCCGGAAGCAGCGTAGCTGGGCCAGACAGGCGGTCTGTACATGCTGGCTACCTACACACTGCATGGAGAGGCCGTGGCTAGTGGTCCTCGTCGCCCACCTGCCGATGTTGTGCCGCAGAGTAAACATGATTGTTTGCCTGGTTTCGTTCCTATCTTGGGGAAGCCAGCTGCAGTCTCCATTACAACCCAATCTTGTCCAGGCAAATCAATTATAGATAGAAATGCAGTCACCAAGCGTCTACGCGACACCAGAGCCGGGCTAGTTAGGCGGCCGGGCCCACAGTTAGTTTTTGGTCGGCTTCGGTCTCGGTGCTGGCCACGATGCCTAGCCGTTAGTAGCCGAAGCCGCCCCACGCATACATACATATTTATCACATCGATCTATCATTGACAAGACCCGGCGATGAAATACGCACTGGGTCAGAAATAACCTCTACTGCTCCTTACCAATCATGAACAATCACATCCCTGCGCTTCGACGCTCCGTCAGAGCGCTGGTCCACCATGCCCGTTCTCCCCAGAGCGTGCGCATTTCAAGTAGCTCGATACTGTAAGCGGCCAATAAGAACAAATGGAGAATAAATCAAGCATCAGGCCCGCTGATTAGTACTTACCATAGGCCTCGGTTTCCGGGGGCTGTGAATAGCCCTCATTCAGGCAAGATGGAGTGGACACAGCCGTCGAGCACAGCACCGATCCCGACATATCAGATTCTAAATGCGGCCAACGTGATTGAAGACAAAACCCAAATCACCGCCGATATACCAAGCGACGAGATACTGAAATGGTACAAGAACATGCTGACGGGTTCGTGTGTAAAAGCGGCAGAAAAAAAGCCCTCCGCATATCTTCCGCGCAAACTAACATGCCGATGCTGACATGAAACCACCATCCAGTCAACATCATGGACGGCATCATGTACGATGCGCAACGTCATGGGCGCGTGAGCTTCTACATGGTACGTCTTCCCCGTTCCCCCCTCTCTTCGAAAAGCTTGCTCGTGCTGCTAACCCCCGGAAGGTGTCAGCGGGCGAGGAGGCCGTCACGGTGGGCTCAGCAGCGGCACTGAAGCCCCAAGACGTTATCACTTGCCAGTACAGAGAACACGGTGTATTTCTGCAGCGGGGATTTACGCTCAAAGACTTCATGAGTCAGCTGGCGGCCAACTGTAACGATCCAGGAAAGGGCCGTAACATGCCCGTACACTACACGGGCAAGGCAAAAGTCAACATTGTACGTCCGTCTGCTAGCTAGCCGTCTGCCCTCTCTGCCCTCTCTGCTGGAGACGATTTCTGACCAGACGCTACGTGCAGCACGCCGTGGCCTCGACGTTGGGCACACAGATCCCCCATGCCGTCGGCGCTGGCTATGCGCTGAAGCTCGTAAGTGCGTCCGGCGATGCGCCCAGCGAGACGGGCGTGGGTGTGGCCTACTTTGGCGAGGGTGCTGCCAGCGAGGGCGACTTCCATGGGGCTCTCAACATGGCGGCGGCGATGCGCAGCCCCGTCATCTTTGCGTGCCGCAACAACGGCTTCGCCATCTCGACACCAGCTTCCGAGCAGTACAAGGGCGACGGCATTGCCAGCCGCGGCGCCGGCTACGGCATCCAGGCTCTGCGCGTCGACGGCACCGACATCTTTGCCGTCTACGAAGCCACCAAGGAGGCTCGTCGGCGCGCGCTCGAGGACGGCGGCCAGCCAGTGCTTCTCGAGTTTATGAGCTACCGCATCCACCACCACAGCACCAGCGACGACAGTTCCAACTACCGCCCAGCCGACGAGGTCGCCTACTGGAAGTCCGAAACCCGCCACCCCATTGCTCGCCTGCGCACCTGGCTCACCCGCGAGGGTCTCTGGAGCGACGATGCCGACAAGGCAGCCCGGTCACGGATCCGCCAGAGCGTCATCCAGGAGCTGACCCTTGCCGAAAGGGAGAAGAAGCCCGCGCTCAAGGAGATATTTACCGACGTGTACGCCGAGCTGACGGAAGAAGCGGAAGCCCAGAGGGAGGAGCTGAGGAAGCTCATGGTGAAATATCCGGCAGAGTATGATATCCAGAGCCATGTTGGGGGTATTAACGGGTTGTGAGGGTAGAAAGAATAAGACAAAGAGACAATCGACATGCTATAGCACTGTCTCTGTTTGTTTCCTAAAAGACAGCTCGTATCGAGCCTATTGCAGCTATTCCTTTGAATCCTCCCATGCGGCTCTCACTGGCAGGGAGCTTCTTGACCCTAAACTTCGCCAACGCGTTTCTGCAGGTGCCGGCTGGGATGCACGAATCCGCCCTGGTGGTGAGAGTAGACTACTATAGTGTTGCCGGATCGACAGGGCGAGGGCGAATCTACCTAGGCCAAGCGTGCCGGTTTATCATATCATATTACATTCCATTTTCAAGGTTGACTGAGTTTTGAGCTTCGCCGCTATATGAAATTGCCTTCTAATCAAGCTCTTCTGCTTGCAATCCCCGTCCGTCGTTCTTCATAGCTTCTTCAAGGCCTCCCATCTTCGCCTGAGCCCACCTCATTTTCAATACTCTATGCGCTCGAGAATGCCGTCATATATTCCTAAATTCGTCTGTCAGTGCACAAAACTTAAACTCAACACATGCGGTGGCCACGTACGCGCAACATCTGGAAAGATGTACTTCTCGTAGGCCAGCCCGGTGTGGGTTGTCCAACCAGCGATGCGCTTCGTCGGGGCCTTGAGCTGGAAGAAGGCGTGCTCCTGTATGGTGGCGGCAATCTCGGCGCCGACGCCAAAGTTGACCATGCTCTCGTGCACGACAATGGCGCGGCCCGTCTTGGCCACGCTCTGCAGAACCGTGGGCCTATCCCAGGGGTAGATGGTGCGCAGGTCGATCAGCTCCACGCTGAGGCCGGGCCGGTCGCGCTCGGCCGCCTCGATGGCCGCCATGCAGTTGTACAGCGGACGGCCGTACGATATAACGGTCAGGTCGGCGCCTGGCCGGAGCACCTCGGCCTTGCCCAGCGGCAGCGTGTAGGCAGCCTCGGGCACCTCCTCGACGGCCGCACGGTACAAAATCTTGGGCTCCATGAAGATGACCGGGTCGGGCGAGTGCAGGATGGCCGAGAGCAGCAGGCCCTTGGCCTGGGCCGGCGACCGCGGCATGACCACCTGGAAGCCGGGCACGTGGCAGAAGAGCGCCTCGGGCGACTGCGTGTGGTACAGCGCGCCGTGGCCGACGCCGCCGCAGGGCATGCGGATCACGAGGCCGCCCAGGTTCGTGCCGGTGGTGCCCTCGCGGTAGCGGAACTTGCAGGCCTCGTTGACGATCTGGTCAAAGGCCGGGTAGACGTAGTCGGCAAACTGGATCTCCACGACCGGCCGCATGCCCTCGGCCGCCGCCCCAATGGCCACGCCCACGATGCCCTGCTCCGTGATGGGCGTGTTGAACACGCGGTCCCGCCCAAACTCGGCCTGCAGCCCACTGGTGCAGCGGAAGACGCCGCCGAATCCGACGTCCTCGCCAAAGCACAGCACCCGATCTGACGCCCGCATCGCCGTCCGCAGGCCCGCGTTGACGGCCTGGAACAGATTCATCCGCCGTGTTGGCCCCGTCGGTAGCTCCGCGCTCTTCGGTGCCTCGTCGGTGCTGTGCCGCAGCAGCGACGTCTTGCCAAAGTCCGTGGGCACGTTGAGCCGTCGTACCGCAATTGTTTCGCTTCGGCCAGCTTGGCTTGTGTAGGCACGACGTACCTGGGACAGAAGCGCCCTGCTGCCCGCCTGCAGATTCTTTCTCGCAGTCATGGTCACGAAGGCGGGAGACTGAGACAGACAGAAAAGGCTCAGAACCTCTGTGTGGCCACATCTTGTCTCATGGTTTCAGGCAGTTCTGCCACTCATGCCACTCTTTTAGGAGCTCCTGTCAGACTCCGGCTCACGGCAGACAACATAGTACACGCAAACTACAACTCTACAAATTAAGCCGAAGAAAGCCGTACACCAATCCTAGAAAGACATTTTGCACATTCATCTGCTTGCAGGGTGAGCTGCTCTTGGTTTCGGGCTCACTCGGGTTCGGGTTCGGGCTTGCCAATAAAATAGGCAAGGCCGAACGGCCCAGGATGTCGCAAGCACCAAGAGATATAATAGCTTTAGGTGATGATTCTTAATGCCGAAGCAAGATCTGCCCCGTTTTCGTTATTACCACAGCCATGATCGCGGCCAACACTCTGCTTAACGTCGCTACCGTGCATTTCTTTATCGTCACAAAGCTCCACTCTACGCTTACTTTTGCAGTGGTAGTGAACGGCATCCCTTGTTAGGCGCATAGTTCGAAAAAAACTATGATGGAGTTAGGAAACGACAGGTTTAGGATAACTTTGTTATATAACATTTATTTTCGGAAGAGGTTCACACTAGATCTTAAAAAGAGTGTAGTATAAAAACTAGTAATAACGATAAACTGCTATATATAAAAAGTACTTGAACAAATAGCTAGCATACCAAGCAAAAAAAAAAGTGATAGTCTCGCTCAAATAAAAACACTGTTCCACAATGCACTCATCAATTTCGTACAAACCACTGCAGCTAGTTGTTATTACAACCACTAAGCCCATCTTCTGGATCGCCGCTGCCGTCGCCGCTTCTGTTTGCCTTCCCTTCACCTAGAATAGTTTCGTCTGCAGGGGCATCCTCTGAATCGGGGTATATCTATCTGCATGTTAGCCGCTAGGTTTGGAAGCGAAAAATTGTTTCGGCCAACTGTCGCCGATTGTTTTTCGAGGTATTGACGAAAATTTGCAGCCAGAAACAGAAATAAGTTCTTCAAGACTTGTGATGTACTTGCACATCCGATAACGAACGGAATCAACTGTCCTGTTGTCCCAATGGTGTGAACTCCTTGGATATCGTTCCATCGGATTGTCAATTCGATACTAATAATAAACCATGCGATTATCAAGCCGGTATATGCGTTCCACAGCAAGCAGAAAAGCTTATGGTCGGTCCTGTTTTTGCAGAGGGTGAACTTCGTGTCCATGGAAGGCATGAGCGTCATGATAGTCTCACATACCTGGCATCTTTCCAGCCGGTTGTGAGTTCCTCATTCGGAACAGGTTGAGTCCTTGGTCTATGTGTCGTTCCTAATACGACGAAAATTCCGAAAATGTCCGACAATCAGGTTGTCTTGGTGTCTGACTCTATGAAAAACCAGAACATGTTCTCAAGTGTTGATGTTCGACTAGTGTTCTAGCTCCTTGTGACCGCCGGTCATGAGGCAAAATGAAAAGCACAGGTCCGTTGGTACGAAACAATACTATTGCATCAAGCAGTTCAGAATGGCGAGTCCTCGGCTCTGGCTGCATACTCCGTAAGCGCATTTGGCCTAATAATCCGACAATGCGAGTTCCTGCTAATCAGGCAGGCGTCAAAGGGTTATCTGGCAAAGCAGGACCAATTCCCTATCTAAAGAAGGCTAGCACTCGGTGGTCTACGCTCAAGACGGAAGTTTGCAGTCTACGAAATACCAGCCACCAGATGCCTCTGCTTAATAGCGAAATTGGCCCGGTACGTAATCTTCGCGGGAGTATTGCTTGGGTCATACTCTGGAACAGCTGGTCACAATCGGTAGAAAATCTACGTTGTATGCAGTCAGCATACAACCCTGTTTTAGATAGGGCTGAGTTTCCACCGCCGCCAGCCAATGCCAGCCTCTCGCAGCGTGGCTAGGCGTGCTTCCACACCACGCACGCGTCGACGGCGGCAGCTGTGGTTGCTGATTATGTGTATTAGTCTAAGGTGGGCTCTCGCGTCGCATGCCTCAGGGAGCTGAGTTAGCTTGGGTTTCGACCCTTTCAGCGGCAACGTTACTAAATGTAATAATAATTATAGTTATTCTCCTCTTCTAAATATTTCGGCGCCTAATGCCTGTTCCGGCACGTAGATACAGCGCTGCTAGGTAGTCGCTCATGGCCGTCATAGCCATCTCCCAGCTATTTCAGCTCTATAGAATGGGCCATATCGTCCTCGTTCATGATTTCGTTCCCCTGAGATTCCCGGCGCCAACAATTGTTGCCCTGCAACGCCCCCAGCACAATCACCGAGTCTAGAACTCGCCCGGTCCCTTTCCAAAGTGGCTGCCTTTAGCGACGGTCTTCCATGGTACAGCTTTAGTGTCGTAAGTGTTGGAGCCAACGTTGTTTCCCCACCAGCTGAGTGTCACATTATTATAGCTGAGGCAGAAAAAGATGATAATAGTGGCGAGAGCAGTTCCGGTGTCCATGGCGGCTTGGAGGAGATAATTATACTTCTTCCACCAGCCAAATGCCCGCCTCCTGATCAGGTAGTTGAAGATGAAGCCAAAGATGAACCAGAGCGAGTATTGCGTCGTGTTTCCAGGCGGGATGTTGCCAGCAGAGTTGAAGAATATGGGCATCGAAATATACCTAACCCAGCTCTTCGGGTGGCGGCGGTAAACGATATAAACTATGACGGTGGCAACGGGACCTATAGCGAAGAAGTACATAAGGCTGCTGTAGACCTGGCCTGCTTGGAACATGCGCTGGGGCCCAATGGCTCCCCAGATAAGAGAAGCATTGTATATGACGAGGGGTCCGTTGCAGGTAAAACGCTGCGTATTTTTGCTGGAGCAGAGATTCTCAATGTGACCGAACATCCAACGAAGGGCTGACCCTGTTAGTAAACGGTTCAGGGGTTAAAAGTATCAGGGCAGTGGTAGTGAACGTACCACCTGTCTGGGTCATAGTGGCTAGGATGGACGAGTAGATTTGGCCAAAGAAGAGAACGCGGGGGGGGATTTTCTAATCGATTAGTAAGGATGCCAATAGAAACAGTTAAAAAGAGGAGGACTTGCCATATACTGCCCCAGTTTGAGATCCTGAGCAAAATCCATGCCGTGTCTGACCGAGTTGTAGCCGTAACATTTAACCATCATGTTGGCAATAGGCTTGCCCGGCCAGGCATAACCTGCTATGAGCTCGCAGACGATATTTAAAAAGCTACGAGTTGGAAGGTTAGCAAATAAAAAGAAGAAAAGGAGATGAGAAATGGAAATGTGGGCACAAACACTCTCTGGTTGGTTGTGCCCTCCAGGATGCCTTCGGGAACTATCATGAGGACGCCCATGCCGAAGCAGACGACAATGAACCCCCAGACGGGCAAGCCAGTATCCCAGTTGCGGATGGTAAGAATACCGATACCAAGGACGAAGACAGTAAGGACAGCGTACCACCAGTCGGGGACTTCTGGGTAGGCGTTCATAAGACGCTTGTGGATGTCCTCGCCGCCGTGGCGGGCGTTCTTGAACTTGGACCAGATCTCTGAGCCATTATAGAGGTATGTGTGCACTATGATAGAAGTGACAGCTGCAAAGGATAGGCCATAGGTGAGCGAGTACGACATTGAGAGGTACATAGGCGAATATTCCTTGTACTTTTCGAGAACGAAGTCGAGGTTCCCGTCGACAACGCGTGTGATGTTGTATTTGGCGCCGGTGTTGTCAAAAGTTTTTGAAGAAAGCAGTGGCAGATAGGCACTATCCCAGACGTTTGTGTAGTAGAGGATAGGCGAGAGGAAAAGATAGAAGAGGACAACAACGGCGAAGGCGTTGCAGGTGATGTAGAATGGTGTGATAAGCGGGTTTCCTGAGTAGTTGATCTGGGTCCAGTCAATGCTCAAGGGAAGAAAGCCGAGGCCAGAGCTCATCTAAGTAAGAGTATTAGCTACTGTGAAGCAGAAAGGAGGGCAAAATAAACAAAATAAACGAAAAGTCGGCACCTACCCCAAATAGCGTGTTCACTACCTGGTTGTGGGGCACGATCCAGGTAATAAAGGCAAAGGTGCTGAGGCTGGTCCAGATGTAGTCTGGGAACCAGAAGAGGACAAAGGCAAAGATTGAAAAGTAGGAGAAGAAGCGGTAGCGGCTCAGCGTCCATCCGCTGACGGGCTTGTTGTCCTGGGGCTCGTGCAGGGCGCGGAACAGGACCGTGCACGAGAGCGACGCCGGCCAGATGAGGGCGGCCGGGTAGACGAGCCAGCGGCGCGCGAGGCCGGTGAGGCCGAAGCCGATCATCTGCGTCGTCAGCAGAAAGAGGAACGAGAAGCCGGCGCCGAAGTCATGGTCCCAATAGACCGGGCTGGCGATGGCGACTAGCGAGCTGGAGGCGTAGGCCACGCTGGCGCTGATGTTGACGCAGATCACAATCAGCGCGTGCTCCTTGATGCTAAAGGGGCCCGGGTTGACGTCGAAAGTGAGGCGGCCAAGAGGGACACGCCATCGCGGCAGACGCTCC
>JRUC01000100.1:0-42707 GCA_000806385.1 Leptographium procerum
AGAGAAGAAAACTCACACAAAAGAAATAACATTTTCAGGGCCCAGTCTCTGAAACTCTGCCTCCAGCTCGGCAACGAGCCTGCCCACGAACTCGTCCTCCGTCTCGCCAACTTCCCGGCCATGGAAGGCATCTGCTGCACTGACAAAGGACACGTTCGTTGGCAGTATGTCGTTGTACGGGATCTTGCGGCCTGCCATTCCCGAGATGGACATGCTGCCGATCGTGTTTCCGTGGTAGCTCTGCTTCCGGGCGACATAGTACCGCCGCTGCGTCTCGCCCTTCTCGTGCCAGTACTGCCGCGCACACTTCATGGCTGCGTCGTTGGCCTCGCTGCCGCTGCCGACAAAAAAGGCCTTCTCGAGGCCGTGATCAAAGCTGCCGTCGGAGAAGTGCAGCACAGCACGGGCGAGATCCTCAGACGAGTCGGTGCCGTAGGAGAGCGTGTGGACATAGGACACTTTTTGCATCTGCTCGACGGTCGCCCGGATCACCTCGGCGTTTCCATGTCCCAGGACAGCCACCGCGGCGCCACCACAAGCGTCGAGGATCCTGCGCCCGTTGTCGAGATACAGATAGTTTCCCGATGCTGTCTTGACGTTGCTCGGCCGCTCGACGAGGGACCGGTGCAGCAGGGATGGTTCGACTGAAGAGGCCAGCTCAGTTGGGGCCGGTTCAGTTGAGGCCTTCTCTTGCACTTTTGCCGACACTCTTGGCGGCAGCGATGCTGTTCCGAGTACGGCTGATGGGGCCATTGCTTGTCGTTTCCCTCTGTGAGGGGCTGAGCTTATCCGGATAGTGCTAAAACAGGGCGGCGGAGCAAAGGGAGAGAAGAGTACTGCAGGCGTAAAACAGGAAGAAGGTCGCCGCCTTTAGAGCTATTATGATATTTGGCTGCAGAGACGACAGCAAGCAGGACTTGTCAACCAAAACAGCATTGTGTGTTTTGTTGCCTTGCGCGCACGGAACTGTCTGTGGTGCCGCCAGTGCCGGTCTGGTGTTGAGGCAGCTGACCGATAAAGGCATCCCTTTGTTGGGAAAGCCGAAAGCCGATTGCACACAAATTACATAGTAGCTTTGTTCCAATACCGGCAACGCCAGATAGCATCTTAACCAAAGCCGGCATAAAGTGGAAAAAGAGCTCTACTGTGGGCCAGACCATGGGCTTTCAATAATCCCAGACCCGAGATCTTTGTGGAGAGCCTATCAGCTGCCCCCAAAGCCGTGATATCTGATCTGCGATGCCAAAAAAGATCTGGAAGAGCATGGTGATCCATTTTGCAGGTATCAGTTGTGATAACAGATTTCCGGAGCCATGCATCATTGCAGAAGCATAAAATCCTGCTGACCCCGGCCATACAAGGAAGAAGGAATACTTTGTACTTTAGGCAATAGCAGCAGCAGCAGCAGCAGCAGCAGCAGCAGCAGCAGCAGCAAAAAACAAGCCCCTCGAAAAAGATCACCAAAAAGAAAAGAAAGAAAACAGAAAAGAAAAAAGAATAAGAAAAAAGCCTGACAACTGACAATGGCTTCTTTGCTCGCCAAGGCAAAGTCCTTCCCGCTCTGGCGGGACATGACTGGCCGCTCCACGTACGTTGCCCTGGCGTCGTGCATCGGCGCCATCGTCTACGGCTACGACGTCTCCTGGTGGTCCTCCGTGCTCGGCATGCCCGAGTTCACCAAGCGCTTCGGCGACTACGACGCCGCCACCGACTCCTACTCTATCTCGGCCTCGCGCCAGTCTGCCGGCAGCTCTATCCCCACGGCCGGCCTCGTGCTCGGCTCCGTCGCCTGCTTCGCTGTCAGCGACCGCATCGGCCGCAAGGGCGCCATGCTGGTCACGTCCATCCTCTACCTCGTGGCCATCATCGTCGAGGTCACCGGCAACTCCTTCTGGCAGATCGTTATCGGCCGCTTCCTCAACGCCATCCCCCAGGGCATGTCCGCCAGCCTGCTGCCGGCGTACCAGGCCGAATGCGCGCCCGCGTCGTGTCGCGGCGGCCTCGTTGGCATCTACACCTGGTTCCTCGACATCGGCGCCGTCACTGCCGTCGGCATCGTCTACAACACGTACGCGCGCACCGACTCCGGTGCCTACAAGATCGTCATGGGCGTCCAGGGCATCTACCCCCTCATCATCCTGCTGTGCCTCTACTGGCTGCCCGAGAGTCCCCGCTACCTGTGCATGAAGGGACGTGATGACGAGGCCCTCCTCGTGCTCGAGTCTCTGCGCACCGACAAGGCTGAGGCTGCCCAGGAGCTGGCCGAGATCCGCGAGTCCGTCAGCGCCCACAAGGAGGAGTCATCGTGGCTCGACCTCGTGCGCGGCAGCCCCAACCGCCGCCGCACCTTCATCACCATCTTCACCGCCACCGTCGAGTCCTGGCAGGGCCTCTCGTTCATCGGCAACTACCTCGTCGTCTTTTTCATCAGCCTCGGCACCACCGACACCTACTGGCTCGTTCTTCTCATCAACGCCACCCTGCTCATGACGCTCACCCTCTTCTTCTGGGTCCCCGACTACGTTGGCCGCCGCAAGCTACTGCTGCTGGGTTCCACTGTCATGTTCAGCAGCTTTTTTATCATGGCCGCTGTCGCCGGCAAGGATGTGTCAACCATCTCCCACACTCGCCAGCGCGTCGCCGTCGCGATGCTCTTTATCTGGGCCATCTTCTACAGCTCCACCTGGGCCAACGGGACCTGGATCACCATTGGCGAGATGCCGCTGACCCGACTGCGTTCCAAGACGTCTGGTCTCGCCTACGCCCTTCAGTCCGCATCCAGCCTGGCCATCTCTCTCTTCAGCCCCTATCTGCAGAGTGACAAGTACACCAACTGGGGTGCCTACATCGGCTTCTTCTTTGGCTCCTTTTCCTTTGTCTCCTTTATCTTTGTGTATTTCTTCTATCCCGAGGTCAAGGGGCTGCCTATCGAGACAATGGATGCTCTTTTCGAGAAGGGTGCCTCAATTGCCGAATTTGCAGCAGCTCCGCGCGGAAAAGATGCCACTATTCTCGGAGCGGTAGCAAAGGACACAAAAGAGGCTGACGCCGAGTACGATGTTGGCGATGAGAAGAACCCTAAAGTCGGCGCTGAGGAGGTGTGAGCGATGCTGTAGGGCTGATTAGGCTATTTGGGCTGTTTGGAAGGCATGGCAGATTCAATTCTTGATTTCTGGGCTTCCAGAATAACAAATTTAATTTCATCGTAATCCAATTTCTTGCATGCCGCAAAGTTGCTACCTAATAGTTGTGCTGTACGTTCACTCTTGCTAATCGTGTAATAATTCGGTGATAAATTCAAATAAAACAAACAACTGAGCAGGGCATCAAAGTAGAAAAAGAGATGTTTGGTTCGTATCCGTGGATGTGGAAACCAGGAAAAGTGAGCTCCCGGCAAGTTGGCGATGATTGAACTAGGCCGTTTCCGTTATTAGAGCTAGCGCTTTCAGAGACCCACCGATGTAAGACTTAGTTATCAGCTCTGATTGTTATCATACGACGTCCGCGTCGGATACGCAAGTCTTTCAAAGCCGATGCAGCCAAGCTTGATAGCTCCAAAGCCGTTTTCCTGTTGCGTCAACTTAGTCGCACCAACTCACACAGACGATGCCGGATACCAGATAAGCATTTGTTATAAGCGCTTCGGATAAATCAGATGTCGAGGCTGCTCTTTGGGCCGGCTCACGGCGATACATCCAAACGCCCAGAATGACAGCCCTTGGTGAGCTGATTGCGGGGAGATACCGCAGCACGGCAAAGGACATTGATCTTCTTCCTTGGGAACAGCGGCTTGAAGTCGACATCTGGCAGGCGTCTGATGCATCTGTCAACAATGGAAGAAGCCAGTGGTATTTCAGACTCAGCGACCGAAAATACGACCCGGCATCACAAGTAGCAACTTTTGAGCCGGTGTCTGAACAAGATGGCCAGATCGCGTTTGCCATAGAGGCCTTCCCACACTGGATTACAAGAGGGCACGTGGCCATGGAAGGATGCTTTGTCAAGGACAATGAAAGCGTCAGGCTCCGGCTGAAGCAGCAAGGACAAGGCATGACAGGCCTGGAGACATGGGACTCGGAGCTGGACAAAGCTCCAGTCGACGGCACAGACAATGGCGTTGGCGCTAGCAGAAGAGAAGACAAAAATCCTGCATACGATGCGCTCATGCACCGTATTGCATCCAATTACTCTGCACCAAATTCCCTGCCGCTGAAGCCGCGCATCGACGCATTGGCCATCATCAGGAAGGGCGACACGCTGCTTGAAGCATATTTTGGGGGCATGACGTCCGCCACGCCGCATCTAACATCGTCCTGCACAAAGACAATCACTTCCATCCTAGTCGGCATAGCCATCGACCAGGGGCTGTTTGGTCTCGACGACGTCGTGGCCAGCCATTTCCCCGACGTCGTCGACACGACCTGGGCCGACGAGCCTCCTGTGCGCGTCCGCCACGTCCTGTCAATGACTGTCGGAACGCAGCACACGCTCGAGAGGGCGCAGGATCTCCTCGAGAGCAGCGATATTGAGCAGCTAGTCCTGGGGTGGGAGCGAATCGCAGAGCCTGGCGCCCGGTACAACTACGACAATGGTCTGCCGGCCCTGGCCGGACGCTTGATCGAGCGCCTGAGTGGCCTGCCGCTGGCAGAGTTTGCAGAGAGACACCTCTTTGGTCCCCTCGGAATCACGGGCCAGATATGGACGGAGATGCCCAGGCAAAAGCGCAGTCTCGCCCAGACTTCCTCCGTCCTTGCCAGTGGCGGTCTCTTCCTGACCCTACCAGAGTGGGCAAAGTTAGGACAGATGCTGCTGCAGCAGGGCCTCTACGATGGCCGACGAATCGTCTCGGGATCTTACATTCTGGAAGCCACGTCGCGGCAGACGCACCCGTCCGACTATCCCTATGGATTTTACCTCCATCTCAACGAGCTAGGACGCGTGGGAAAGGGACTAGACAAGGGTCAGCACCTAGACGGAGTGGCCGGATATCTGGCCATAGGGCAGGGGGAGCAGATCCTTTTTGTGGCACCAGACATGGACTTGGTCGTGGTCGCATTCAGTTCCACGTGGCTCACGGATCCAGAAAAGAACCCAGACACGGGCCTTGCAGTGCTGCAGTGTATCGACGATGCCATTATCAAAATTTAGAATGGGAAATTACTGTCATGAGATGATATTAGGTTAAATTTATGACATAAGAAAGAGAATTTGCACGAGAAAATTGAAGGCTGCTTGGTTCATGATCGGGAGGGAAAAAATGGGGCGAAAGCGACAAAAAAAAGAAAACACCGATCCAGGCAGGGATCGAACCTGCAATCTCTTGGTTCGTAGCCAAGCGCCTTGCCATTTGGCCACTGGACCCAATATCTGAATTGACGTCTAATCCACTCTTGTGCCCATTGGCCAAAGCCCTGCCAGGGTGGCACTCATCTCTGTATTAGGGGACCTACCCCTTCAGGCATAGCGCTCTCGAGGAATCTCTGTTAACTTCGCCCAATGCCCTGCTTTCTCCTGACTTCACTTACTCCTTTCTACCGCTCAACTTTTGTAGGTTATCGCTAGCTGATCAGAGGCTAGCAGTCATCGTGTTGTACTACGTCCAGGCAGAATCCCTATTAAGAGCGACGACGATGAATACGTCGTCGTGATCCGCAGGGATATATATATATATTCTTCTATATCAAGAAAAGACATAACTACAAGGGTGAATGAATAGCCTTTGCGGCTGCAGCTGTGTTTTGTTTAGGGATGCACAGTGAGCCGCAGTGGACACATTTGGCAGAGGGATGTCCGTCTTGGTGGAGAAGCTAGCCTCGTCAGGGCGAGGTGACAGAGATATCCATGCCAGTAGATGTAACATAGACGATTCGTAGCCTCCAACTCTTTCATGAACTTCAGTGATGTGATACGGCCATGGCATATTCTAGTAAGGTATAAATTCAATGAACCGGATGAGGATTTCGGCCGACTTCTTTTATTCATCAACTCTATATTCACCGCAAATCAAATTTTAAAGCCAGCCAAAAGATTTACAGAATATCCCCGAGAAGTTGTAGTCATGACCGGAAACAAAGCGACAACCACGAGGAAGAAGAATTTTCGTCCTGATACACCGAAGCCCAAGCCAAACAACCCTAAGCCCCCCGATGGCCCCAAGCTGGCGCCATAGAAACCTAGGCCGAAGTGCACAAAGGCAGCCATTTTGCACTCAGATATGAACAACGTGTGGTGATAGTTGGAAAATGTGCTTTCAGACAGCGGCTATTCTGGAAGCCTCATCAACTGCGGGGCTCTGGAGCTGATAATTAAAAAAAGTTGCTTTCGATCCTTCAAAATGCACATTGAAATCAGAACTGTTCCTGTGCTGCTCTCTAGTGTCGTGTCGTGTTTCAGTCCTTTTCAGAGGCCACGTTTCCTTTTAGGCGGTCGGCATACTCCCGCCGCGCCTTGGCCACCATGGCAGCAGCATCGTTGTTCCAGATGTTGTGAAAGCGCCAGGTGATCTCCCGTCGGAACAACTCGACGTCCTGGCCGGCAGCCTTGTCCCGCCACTGGAACAGGTCGACGGCGTCGCGCGTGTGGCGGACGAGCCACTGGGTGCGGTCGTAGCGCACATCGCTGTACGTAGCAAGAGCGGCGGCGATCTTTGTGGGAAGGGTAGAACTGTCGGTCGGATCGACATCTGTGCTGTTGGTGACATCAGCCAGCAGCTCAGCCAGCACCAGAGCATCCTCGATGCCAAGGCCAGCGCCGGCACCAAGATGGGGTCCAGCAGCGTGGGCGGCGTCTCCTGCGAGCGCTATGCGGCCGCTGGCGTATGTGGGCAATGGGTGGTCCGTCATGTCAAAGATAGCCCAACGGTCTGGCTCGGGCGGCAGCAGGCCGACAACGGCGCGGGAACACGGCTGCCAAGAAGAGAAGGCCCGCTCGGCGTCTTCTCGGTTGCCACGGGAGGTAGTGGAAGCAGAAGAGGAGGCAGCTGGCGTGGACTCCTTGACGATGCCACCCTCCACCTCGCTGCTCGTGTCTGGCCACGGGTTAGGGTCAGACACGACCACTAGAACATTGAGCATGGCACCCTTGGCTACTGGATAGGTGATGGCGTGGGCACCAGGGCCATTGAACATGAAGCGCGTAGATGAGCGGTGGTCGCCGAGGGCGGCACGGGCGGCAGACATGGGCACAACAGCGCGGAAGCAGTACTGGTGCGAGTACGTGGCGCGGTAGGCGCTGCCAAAGACGCGGGACCTTACGCGGGACCAAACGCCGTCGCAGCCGATGA
Organism: Leptographium procerum; assembly: GCA_000806385.1. NCBI lineage: Eukaryota > Fungi > Ascomycota > Sordariomycetes > Ophiostomatales > Ophiostomataceae > Leptographium > Leptographium procerum. The sequence goes on from JRUC01000100.1 coordinate 7,283, forward strand.
CTGGTGTGGAGAAGGGTGAGAGTTAGAAAGAGAGATAGTGTAATATAAAAAGTCGAAAATAACGAGGAAGACGAAATGGAGGAAACTCAGGAGAGACTCACCCACGTCTGCTGTGGCAGTTGTGCCGTCGGAAAACTGTAGTGTGACGGTCGGGCCACTGTCGTCGAGGCCGACGAGCTCCTTGCGGAACTGCACTGTGTCTGGCGGTATGAGGGCAGCCCAGCAGTGTAGAATCTCGGAACGTCGACCGCCCTGGAAGCCGTCCTTGCCAAGGGGTAGGCGGTAGAGGACGTTGTCGGTGGTGTGGCCGTCGATCCACTGGAAGTAGTCCTCGCCGTTGGGGGTGACGGCGGCCTGGAAGGCGGCGTGTGCGGCTGGGTCGACGAGACGCATGGCGGCCTCAGCGTTGGGGCTGATACCAATGCCAGCTCCCGTTTCAGAGAAGCCCGAAGCACGCTCGTAGATGGTGCAGGAGACGTAACGGGCGCGCAGACCGATTGCGAGCATGACGCCAGTGATGCCGCCGCCGATGATGGCGACGTGGAAGTTGGGGGACATTCTGGGAATGAGAAGGGGAAGACGGGGGTGGGGAGACGAAGACGAGGAACAAGAAGAGAAAAACAAAAGAAGAAATACGAAAGGTTTTTTTTATGATACTGGAGATGTTCGGGATTCCTCGAGGTGCAGCAATTTAGGAGTCCTCAGCTCAGTATTGCTCAGCTCAATCGTGCACGAGCTGCTGATGCCTGCCGAGTGTTGAGCCTTTGATCTTTGGAGAAGCTTACCAAGAAATGTCGTCAAGAAAGTTTTAGGATCCAAAATAGCACGAGAAAAGTAATAAAGCCCATGCATACCCGAAACCGAGACTGGTGGGGTGAGACCTCATAGCAGCGGGTGAACATTGACGTGCGGAGAAGCCTAATCGCTCGGACGTCGGACTGTCGCCAATGGACGTCCGGTTTGGTCCTTTTTGCTGTAGTCTTCGTTTTGAAGTCGACTAAAATCGAAGGATGACGCTCTCTTTTCATGCCTTGAATACTACTTGTTTACGGTGTGTCGTTTGCGCTTTCCGTTTGTGCTGTTGAATTGCACCTACCCTTTGCGCCTCGCTTCTGGACGGTCAATTCATCTTCGTCTGGGAGGCCCAAAATGACATCCCATAATGCATCATCGAAAGGAAAGGTCCTATTGACAGGTGAGCTTCTTGTTCTGGGATTACGTTGACACTCCTGCAAACTGACGCTCGTCGCTAGGCGGTACCGGCTTCATCGCGTCCCACATTCTCGATATCCTGCTGGAAGAAGGGTAATAGCAGTCAAACTCTGAAGAATGACCTGACTCGATCAAATCATCGTCTGACTTCTCAGATTCACAGTCGTCACGACAGTTCGAACCGTTTCCAAAGGCGAGGCCGTCCTCGACTCTATCGACCCGCGTCTGCGTCCAGCTGTATCGTATGTGCTCGTGGGCGACATTGCCCAGGAAGGTGCTTTTGATGAGGTGAGCAGCATATCCCAGTAACTACTGCAATTCTATTTCTGACTGTCGATTCTCGCCAAACCTCTTCCAGGCCGTCCAATCCGAACTTCCCTTCGACTTTGTCGTCCACACGGCCTCGCCCTACCAGGTGCGCGTCGACGACCCCGTCCGCGACCTGCTCGAGCCCGCCATCCGCGGCACCACCGGCATCCTTCGTTCTGTGCAGCGCCATGCTCCCTCGGTTCGGCGCATCGTGCTGACTTCCTCCTCGGCCGCTATGCTCAACCCAGCCGCCCACGCCGCCGTCTACGACGAGTCCTGCTGGCGGCCGGTCACCTGGGCCGAAGCGCAGCTTCCCCAGAACGCCTACGAAGCCAGCAAGGTGTTTGCAGAACGTGCTGCCTGGTCAGCCGTCACCGGTGCTGACATGGAGAGGGCAGGGGAGCCAGCGAGCGACACGACGGCCACTACACCCTCGACTCTGGCTCCCACTTTTGACCTCGCCGTCATCAACGGCACGTATACGTTCGGACCCGTCCAGCGATGGCTGCGCAACCCAAACGACATCAACGCGTCCAACCACCGGATCCGCGATCTCATCGGCGGTGGCTGGATGTCCAGTGAAAGCGGTAATAATAATGGTGGCATGCCGCCCACTCGTCCCGTCTTCACGTGGGTCGACGTTCGCGACGTGGCGCTGGCCCATGTGCGCGCGCTACTGGTGCCGCAGGCTGGCAGCCGCCGCTTCTACGTCGTGGGCGGCCACTTTAGCAACGGGCGGCTGGCGCAGATTGTGCGCGAGAGGGTGGCAGAAGCTCAGACAGGCCCTGCATCAGCAGCAACGGCGGTGCTGCGATCAATCGCTGACCGTATCCCGTCGGCTGCTGACACGCCGGATGACCTGCCGGCAGACGTATACCGGTTCGACAACCGGCGATCGAAGGAGGTTCTTGGGTTGACATACCGAAGTCTCGAGGAGAGCGTGCTTGATACGGTGGACTCGATTCTGGCACTGGAGGTAGTCGTGGCAAGAAAGTGAAAGTTTTCGTGAGCGCCATGTGAAGCGATGGTAGCGTTTGCCCAATTGGTTCGTGTCCATGACAGTTCTACCGCGTCTCGGTAAAGCAAAATCAATGGGTAACGGTGGGGCTAACCGGTGATTCACTGCTGCATGACCGTGGTGGTGACGAAGGCATCTTGCCAAATTGAGCCGTTTGCCGGGGCCTTTTCGGTGTCGATAATGATTCCATTACAGCAGCCTCAGCTGGACGTCACTTGACTTTTCCCCCCAACCATTTTGTCATTCCCATTTCACGTCCAAGGGAGCTCTCTTGCAGAACCGCTTTCTAAAAAGCCCCAACCGGCCCCGTTCTGCTCCATATACCAACTTGAATATATATACTGACAGCCTCACCTCAAATACAGCTTAACTGTCTGCCCCGGCCAAATGCCACGTCTATTCTCTACATGATGGAGCCTCGCCATGATTGGCACAACTGTCCTGGTATTGCTTCGAGGCAAACAAGCCCCATGAACATGTTCGAAAGCACGAGATGCAAGAACAGTCTGGCTTACCAGCCCTGGCAAGAGCAGGGCTACCAGAAAGATTGTATGCAACAAAGCTACCCGGCCGCTCAGTATTATCAAGCCAGCAACTGCGGCAACAGCCACTTCTCGAGCCAAGGACCGATCCTGTTACAGCCCCCTGCGATTTCGAATGTCATATGCCCTGCAACAAACTATCAACAGCCGATGCTTGGGCAAATGGCCTTCGTCGGCACGTATCCAGCAGCACCACAAATGCCTTCTCAAACCCTCATAAACTCAGTATCGGTTAAAAAGAAGAATGGAGGTTATGACGGGCCAACCTCGCGACCATTGTTTCAGAGGTCACGGATTCAACAGGAACATCAGACTGGTGAGAATAAGACTGCAGAGATGGGGAACCAATTAGGGTGGCAATCTTTGTCCCAGGCCGTCGGCCAACAACGTCATCAAAAACAGTCAGCCTCTCAGCTGCACTTGCAGCCAAACATGCGGTTCGTGGCGCCCGTCCAGGTTTCGTCTGGAGGGCTTCTTAGTCCAGATGGAAGTGGCCAACTACATCAGACACATAGACACCGACCTCGGACTCCGACACCGACAAAGCACAACAGTGTAAACGATGAAACATCCTCGTCCTCGCAGTCGTCGCCGTCTTCACCCCCTTCACGAGAAAAGATCACTCTCACTGATGTCAACCGGTTCATGAGTCCCTGCCGACGGTCGGAGCTAAGGCGCTACCGACTGCACGCCGACCGTGGTCAGCCGTGGCCGCGGCCGGTTGATGTCGACGGTCTGTATGCAGAGCTGCAAGAGGAGGTGCGGGAGAGCAGACGCAACCAGCGGGAACGCGACGCCTGGGTGGCCAGGAACCTGCGCAACGGTGGCAAGAAACGAGCACAGAGGAGAAGCGGTGGGGGAAATGGCTCCAGTGTGGAGATGGAGGTGGACGTCGTCATGCCAGCCGGTCTCATGGCTTACGATCAGCAGATGATGAGCCGGCCCGTTGGAAACATCTCATGGTTCCCGCAAGAGTTCCTACAGGGAGTCCCGCAGGGGTTAGTGCCAACCGTGCAGCCGCCCATTCCGGCAACATGGGCGGCACAGCAGCCTTCCCATGGGCCGTGTGAGCCATTCCACAGCCTTACAAATCCCACTTCTGGTATCGATTTCAGGTGTTGTGTCCCAGCCAACGCCAACATGGCTGAGGCTTGGATTCGAACGAATGTCATGGGCGCAAATGACGCTCAATACACTGGACAGGGCTGGCTGTAGGCGGCAGGATACAATGTGAGAGTCAGGAGGTGAAGTTATCATGCTGCTCTTGGGGAAACGTATATTACATTTGCGGACGGGGCTCGCGCAATGTTTATGACTCCTGTAAGGACGTTGTTGTTGGTGGAGTGGCTTAAGCTGCTTGGAGGTCGATGGCCTAGAGCGCAAGAAATGGCATGATTACATTGTGAACTTTCTATCTCCTCAGGCAATAATTTATGTGATTGCAATCGTGTAAACCGCTCTGCTATTTCGAAGATGGCAGTTAATAAGTAATTAAGAACGAGACGGGCTTGAGGCCAGAGGAGGGAGAGAGAGACGAATTAGCGACTCGTACTTCAACTTACCCGTATATAGACTTACAGCTGCGCAGTATCTTACATCCAAGCGCTCCTATGGCTCAGAGGACTTTCACACTTCACTGAAGTCAACAACCTAACAGCAAGCCACAAGGTTCGAGTCGATGTGAAAGCGAGTGTTTATGGTCAGTCCACGCCAATTCTTGAGAGTAAGTCCTGCGTCTTGCTAACTTAGATAGACAACCCACAATAAAAACAGCCGCTACTCGTCGCGTCATCAGGCACGGGGAAAAAGTTTTCCGTGAAGCAACTATCAGGAAGACACGGACAGTATGTGTTTTACAACTGCCTGACAAACAAGATAGAGGAAGAGTTTACTCAGCGCTCGAAAACCTGGTTCGGGTGGCTGGCTCGGACCGTTTAGGGAGACTAGGTTCTATTCGCATCAACTTCAAATTTTTTTAGATTCAGTCTGGGACGTCCAAGGCGTGTTTAAAATCTTCACACAGCACGGACGAATAAGGTACTCCGTGCATAGAATCAATCGGGTAACGTAGTGCAGCGGCTCTTAGACCCGGCGATAGGTTTGGACTCTCATTCTCCGCACAACGGCTAGCAGAATACCCTATCTTACAACGAGCCGTAAGAAAGTATAGGGAGTACGGCGCCGCTGGTGGCTATGCAACCACGAAATGTTTTTAGCGGGTGTAGAGGAGGGGAATAGGGAGTTATTTATCTAGGTTCTTATCCGGGCTGCAGACGGCCCTGTCGCTACTTTAAGTCCGGCGATTAGTAGACACTTTGTTAGTACAGCTAGCGGGCAGGACTACATATCCTAGCGAGGGAACTCCTCCGTACGCTATTAACATATTTACGCTACACTACCGCAACCGACCTTACGACGGCGTACCAAATGCAGTCTCTGTAAGAGCTGCGAAAATAGGACCTGATAGCGACGATGGTAGTAGTAGCAGCAAGGACAACCCCGCACTAAATAAAGTGTTAAGCTTTGCAGCTCGTCGCGCCGGTTACCGGGCTGTAAGCCTCATCTCGTCTAACGCCAACTACAGCATGCTGCTACAGGCACTCCGGATGAGAAAGGTCCGCCTCAAAGTGGCGAAGGCAGCTAATGCACGAGAAAATACGTTAAATGGCGATCTTGTGGCTTTGGTTGCGCACGACGTCCGACCTTCTCTTGTTCGCACCGTCCGGCCGGTTGGAGGCTGCACTATACATAGTCCGTATGTCGTCTATCTTGGTAAAGATTGTAAGCTACGCCATCTGCTACAAAGTTGAGAAGAAGATGTGATGGTGGACCAGATACGAGTGTAGAAAAGAATGAAAACGAAGCGTTACATCTTTGGGAGGAGAGAATTAGACCAGCCACGAGACAACAGGAGTAATACTATGTGGTGGGACCTGATTGACTATTGGATACCTGTGGTCCATGTTGCTACAAGACTGACCTCTCCCTGTTCGCCAAGTCAATTGGTTGCATTGTGGCTGTTCATAGAGCTGCACATTCCGCACACGAACCACTTATACTAAGGGGCTTCACACCCTTAACTTTGACGGCGGCTGGAAGAGGATGCATGTGCGTTAGTGGCAACACTCTCATTGGACCAAGACAGGACGGCTGACCACAGGTGTCCGCATGTACAGAGACCACAGAGGGATTCATGAAAAAAGGACGGGACGACGAGTCGGCCTTGAGGCTCAGCTGAAGCTGCATCAGTGCCCAACGCTCCGTTCCCTCTAGCCACGTAGGGCCAGTCTGCTTATCTCTTCCTTCTTTTTCATTTTTCATTTTTCTTCTAGCTTGAGCAAACACTGCATCATTTGCCATCACGTCGTGTATTCATCCGATTCTTCTAAATATCCTCTAGCTTGCACTCATTGTACGCATGTCCGAGACACGCGATCATCTTTCATCCGTTGATGATTCCCCAAGCGACTGCTAACTATCCAGACCTCGCAATGGACCCTCTGAGTGTCATTGCCTCTACAATCGCAATCATCCAGGCCATCTCGTCAACATACGACACCATTCAAAGCATCAGAAACCTTCCTGACGAGTTCGACGAGGTGGCGAGATTCCTTCCACTAGTGAGCAGCACACTCAAAGTCGCACAACTTCGCATCCAACGCGATAGGCTCGACCGTGGGGCCGCCGATGCCGTCGGGCCAGTCATAAAAGACTGCGAAAACAAGGCCATTGCGCTGCGCGACATTTTTGAGGAGATCAACAAGGGAATACGTGCAGGGAAGAATGGGTCTGCAATCAGCTTCTATCGCGCTGCTGTCCTCCGCTATGGCAAGGCTGGCCGGGTGGAGTCACTGATGCAGAGCATTCTCAACGGTTTGCAGGCTCTGGCAACCCACCAGGTATTCCAAGCCTCCGGACAAATCCAAGTCACCGAGCTGCAGGAAGCCGTCAATGTGCTGGCTGCCGTGCCTTCGTCTGTGCCTGATTTGGTCTTCGATAATTCCGGGAGCGTGGAACAGCACATTCACCAAGGGGGAACGGGAAATCAGTTTGTGAACAAGGGACATACAAAAAACGTCAACTTTGGCCCCAGTTTCGAATCAAGTGGCGGGCCGATCTATTATGGTATGAAACCCGGACAGTAGACAAATAGCGTGGAATAGAGCATTCTTCGAGCTGTTTCGGTCGCCAGTATACTAACATCCATTTTCCTTTTGTAGATGCTGGTTATCACGGCTCAGAAGCTCGCAGAAATGTCCTCCAAGCTCTATACGTCTTGCCGTATGCAGACAGAAAGAACAGAAACCCAGACCGAGCCCCGGGCACGTGCGAGTGGTTTGTTAGCCATCGTCGCTTTCAGGAGTGGAACGAAAATCCGTCGTCCAGCATTCTCTGGGTCTCTGCCGACCCAGGCAGCGGCAAATCCGTGCTGGCCAAGCATCTCGTGGACAAAGTGCTCCAAAATCCATCCAGAACGATCTGTTATTTCTTCTTCAAAGATGATTTTGACGACCAGAAGAGTGTGAGATATGCCCTCTGCTGCCTTCTCCACCGACTGTTTGTGCAGAAGGAAAACCTCCTGAGCGAGAAGATCTTGAAGCGGGCCGAGGCACACCAACCAAAACTTGCCGACTCGTTCGAAGAGCTATGGAATACGTTGCTCACTGCTGCGATGACCCAAGACGCTGGCGAAATCGTCTGTGTTCTCGACGCCTTTGACGAGTGTCAATCTCAAGACCAAATAACATTGTCGAGAGTGCTAGAGAAGTTCTACGGCTCACAAAACAGCCAGTCCAACCTGAAGTTTCTCATCACAAGTCGGCCCTATGTCAGCATAAAGTGCCTGTTCCAGCCTCTCGAGCTTGTGAAGCTCCCAATCATCCGCCTCAGCGGTGAAGATGAAGATGAGATGAAGCAAATTTCTCAAGAGATCGACGTCTTTGTTCGATTCAGAGTGAAGAGCATCGGGCAGCGTCTAGGATTTCGGCCAGAAGACGAAGCGCTTCTCTTGGAGAGTCTTAATCGCAATACAAACCGGACTTATCTCTGGGTCTATCTCGTTCTGCAGCTGATCGAAGACGGTATCGTTACTGAAACCGACGGGATACTCAAGGTCACGAACGAACTTCCACTGGACGTCGATCAAGCATACGACAAGATACTTTGTAAAAGTCAAGACCCGAATGAAGCCAAGAAGCTCTTGCATATTGTCGTCGCCGCTGCACGGCCGTTGACCCTCACCGAGATGGCCTTTGCACTGGCTATCCGGGAAACGCACCACGCCTCCGAAGATGTACCCTTGGCACCCAAGAAGAAGTTCTACGACCGTATCAGACAACTCTGTGGGCTGTTTGTGGTCGTTGTAGACACAAAAATTTATCTCCTTCACCAAACTGCAAGAGAGTTTCTAGTCGAGAACACGCCTCCCGAAACACAAACGAGCTGCGCTAATCAGCTGAAATGGAAAGCATCACTGCAGCCCAAAGAGTCGCATCGCATACTCCGCCAGATTTGCATTTGGAACCTGCTATTTACAAATCTAAACCCATCTTTCTATCGGGGATATTCGGAGGGAACTACCAACGAGGTGTTTGTTTGTTATTCTGCTGCACACTGGGCTATTCACTTTCGAGCGTCGGGCATCGAAGACAGCCAAAGCACGCAGCAAGCGTACGACATCTGCAATGCTGGCACCAAATCTGACTACACTTGGTTTGACATCTACTTGAAGAATGTCCGGCCAGACTTGTCATCTGGTTTACGTTTTACAACCTTTCAGCTTGCCTCCTTTCTCGGTATTGAGCCAGTTGTAAGGTTGCTGCTAGAAACAAAAGGTATCGACGTCAACGCAACTGACGAAGTCTACCAGCGCACAGCACTGTTCTGGGCCACGGATAGTGGATCTGAAGAGGTTGTCAAGCTGTTGATCCGTGACCGCAACTCTCACTGGAAGCGTATCGTCAAACTGCGTTTCCGAAGGGGGGTAAAAATAGATACCAGAGACAAAGAAGAGCAAACGCCGCTATCAATTGCCGTTTTAAGAGGTCACGAAACCATTGCCGAATGGCTAGTTGATGCGGGCGCCAAGGTCGACGCCATAGACAGAATCGGAGGATCGCCAGTGTCTTACGCCATAAGCACCGGACAAGATGACCTAGCCTCTAGACTGTTAAAGGGGGCTCCGGCGGATCCAGCAGATGCGATCACTCAAGAGTTGCTAATATCTGCCGTTCGCAGAGGGAAATTGGATTTTATACGCATACTTCTCGACAAGGGCGCAGACAGAGAAACAAAAGATAAAGACGGCAACACGGTTTTAATCTTAGCTTTTAACATTGGAAAAAACGATGTTGTTAGGCTACTTCTCGACAAAGGCGCAGATACAGAAGCAAGAGACGGGGCCGGCCATACGCCACTATCCTCAGCTTCTAGATCAGGACAAAACGGTGTAGTTGAGCTGCTTCTCGACAAAGGCGCAGATATAGAGGCAATATACGGGGCCCGCTCCACGCCACTGGCCTTGGCTTCTAGATATGGGCACAGCGATATTGTTAAGCTGCTTCTCGACAAAGGCGCAAATATAGAGGCAAGAGATACGAGCGGCCGCACGCCACTATCCTCAGCTTCTAGATCAGGACAAAACGGTGTAGTTAAGCTGCTTCTCGACAAAGGCGCAAATATAGAGGCAAGAGATACGAGCGGCCGCACGCCACTATCCTCGGCTTCTAGATCAGGACAAAACGGTGTAGTTGAGCTGCTTCTCGACAAAGGCGCAGATATAGAGGCAAGAGATACGGGCGGCCGCACGCCACTGGCCTTGGCTTGTAGATATGCGCACAGCTACATTGTTAAGCTGCTTCAAGCGCAGATGACAAAGTCAAATACGGGCACGACGCCAGTGGGCTTTGCCCTCAACTAAAGGATTCGATGTTTTTCGGTAGGGAGTGAAGACCAAGCGCACCTTGACAACGATGGTGTCGACGTTGGAGCGGCTTAGGCACAATGTTCCGCTTCTTAGGTCTTTCTACATCTGTTCTTTGCGTGCCTCTATATATGCGTGTGCTTTGCTTGTCGTGCGCTTGGATATTTTCGTTGTCAATTAGGCCTCCGAAGCAGCATTTTGTCTAAACGGACACTAGCCGGGGGGGAAGAAAAGAAAAGGCACTTCTCGGGTTTCGGGTCGAGCGAGAAAGCCAATAATTGCAGGATCAAAAGTTGACCACGCCACGAATCGCGCTGTTGTGCTGAGCAGATCGGCAAGCAGCACAATCATAAGACGAACAACGTGACAATTTGGTAGATTCTAGGCTCATCTGGGGAAGCCACTTGACCCCACCATCGGTGTGGATACAGGCGGCTCTTGCGCTATGGCCAAGTGTTAGCAGCAGATCTGAACCCCGCCAGAGCTGCCCGCACTGCCGAGAAGCTGCCAGAAGAAGGGCTTTTATTGGCAGAGAGGAGCAAGCACGCGCCCTCCAGCCAACCACGAGAAGCCGAGCCGGCTCTTTTTTTTGTCAGGCGTTGCAGGGGATCATAAGAGGTCTCGATTCGCGTACGATACAGGCAACCATACGAGCACTCGGTATGCGTCCACAGCTCCGCATTTTGTTCGATGCTCGTGGTCGCTGACCAATGGCGAGTGGATTCTGGGCTGTCAGGAGAAAACTGGAAGACGGAAGAACAGAGATGGTCGGGGGAAGCAGGACATGATGTGAGTGGGCCGAGCTTCCGGGTGACAGACATCATGAGGTTTCGCCAGCCCTTTTGGCTCTAGATGTGTACCCGTATTCGTAGTATTTAACTCCTGGCTGATGGCCCTGGGAAGCTCCCAATCGAAACTTGAGCAAACACAAACCACACATCATACAAAACAAAACCAACAAATCATCACTTTACACACTGCACTCCACAACAATGTCTGGAGTTCCAGAGCAACTATTCCACACTACCCTGACGGTCGTCGACTATCACACCGACACATCCGGCAGCACACGCACGGTCTACGTGCTGGGCACCCACACCACACTCGAGGCGGCCAAGGCCTTTGCGACAAAGGCCCTTGCCGAGCTGGGCTATGAGCCGGCCGACTTCAAGGTGTACGCCGTAAAGGCCGCCTCGCCACCCGAGTCCTGGGAGCACGGTGACGGCGTCGTCGCCTTTGCTAAAGCCTTTGCCGGCCAGGAATTTCTCGTCGGTATTGACACCACGCCCAACGATCAGGAATTCGCCGCTGGGCCAAACGGCACTGTGCGTCTGTCGGCCTACCCCGAGGACGGCGGCATCCACCCGGACCACCACCTGCACTACGTGCTGCAGACAAAGGTCGACTACGACCAGGACCGTTCGGGCGCCTACCAGTCCACCAACATTGAGGGCTGCTTCGAGCACCGCACCGACGCTCTCGACGCCGCAAAGGCCAGCCTGCGCAACACCGGCTACGAGTTCGCCCAGTACGACGAGCGCGACAGCCCAGCCCTGGCCGGAGAGGTAAGCTGGGTCAGCCTCTGACATTCAGTTGGCGATGCTTCCTTTTCATCTTTTTTATCTATTAATTTTATTTACGCATGCTAACATCTAACGCCAGTGGCCATTTGGCGAAGACGTCATCGTCCATGCCGTATCGCAGACCGGCGAAAACTACACCGTGGCCGTCCGGACGATCCCGGGCGCTCACGAGAAGCACGGCAAGAAGACACAGAGGAAATAAAGAGAACCGCTAATCCCTTAGTGCGAAAAAAGTCGTGTCTTTTGGTACCCTTAAGCTAAGGAACAGCATCTCGTTCCCGTCTGCCAGATGGGGCTTCATCGGTATGGAGTTCATTAATCACAATCGACCATCCTGTATCGTTGTATTGGATAGGAGATTGAACATATGCATAGGGACTTTTAATTTGGTGCGGGAGAACAGCATAATGGATTGGCGTTGTGAAATACAATTTTATTCGTCTTTATTTGTTACTTGTCGCAAGTTTTGCTGGCCCGAGAACTGTCGATCACGACCAGCTGCAGCTGTCGTACCTTACGTTGTTCGACAGTGTTCTAGCTCTTCAGGTGCAACACTAAGCTGCCCACCATTGCTTTAGTGTCATGTCACTAATAAGCAGATGTAGGAGTAAGGAATGGAGCGCTCTTCGTAGATCTGCACACATAATCGGACGATCGGCGGTCGCTTACTGCCGCAATTGAGTTTAGTACTCCGTAGCAATCGTCGCATATAACTGTACAATAGTGGGCGTATTTACTTATCGAGGCGGGGAAGTGCCTGTTAATGCCCTAAAATACAGGTGAGACTACAGGTCTCAAGCACTATGAAGGACATCATTCACTAATAAATGGAGTCTCCTTCGGCTGATAAGTCTAGACCTTGTCGCTTCCGCTGATCGCCTTTGAGTGATTCTCTTCAGACACCATCTCGGTGACAGTAGTCGGCTCTTCTCTCCAGAACGTCTTATTCCCTCTCGACAGGCGAACGAGCCAAGGAGGAAAGAAACCTCCTGGAATCCGATACGTCCACGGGTCCTTAGTGTCCTTGTCTTTGGGCACAATACGGCCGCCCGAGGCCTTCTCGATAATCCACACAAGGGTGTTGATAAGGATGTAGCTGCAGACACCGCCGATCAGGCCGTTTGCGATTGAGTACGTAAAGGGCATCAGGACGATGCACAGAAACGCGGGAATGGCGTCGCCCATGTACCGCCAGTTGATCTCGGTGACAGACTTCATCATCATGGACCCGACCAGGATCAGGACGCAGCCGGTGGCCCAGGGGGGGATGGAGGCAAAAATAGGCGCAAAGAAGATGGAGATGAAGAAGCAGATGCCCGTGACCATGGCTGTGAGCCCCGTCTTGCCGCCTTCGGAGATACCGGCGCCGGACTCGATGAAGGCCGTCACGGGAGAGTTGCCCATCAGCGAGCCGATCGAGATGCCGATGGCGTCGACCATGTAGGCGATGGACGAGCCCTCAAAGTCCTGGGTGACGGGGTCGATCATGTCGGCGAACCGGGCCATGGAGTACAGCGTGCCGGTGCAGTCGAGGATGTCAACGTACAGAAAGGTGATGAGGGCGAGGCCAAACTGGTTGCCGTACGCGGACACGTCCCACGACTGGACGTTGAGGATGCGGCCGATCTTGTGGAAGCTGACAACCTGCCGGAAGAAGCTGAAGAGATCGTCGCCCTCGGTCGTGTAGGGGAAGTACGTGATGGCCGATGTGCGCGGCCACGAGATGATGCTGACGAGCGCGATGCCCGCGATGATGGCGCCCTTGACGCGGTACATCATTAGCATGACTGTCAGGATTCCGCCGCAGAAGATGCCCACCCACATGGCCGGGTTGCGCATCTTGGCCGAGTTGGGGCACTGGCCGCTGTCGTCGAGCAGTTCTTCGCGGCAGCCGGCAAGTGCCAGGGGTGTGTCCGTCGCGCCGACCATCAGACCGATGCCCTCGCTGTAGGTCAGGCCGATCAGCGTCAGGAACAGGCCGATGCCGGCGCTGGTGGCCAGCTTGAGCGACGAGGGGATCGCGCGCGCCAGCCACTGGCGCATGCCGAAGAGGGCCAGCGCGAAGAAGATCCAGCCCTCGACGAAGATGGCCGTGAGGGCGACCTCGTAGGGGACGTTGCCGGTGCCGTGGAAGCCCACGACGGTGTAGGCAAAGTAGGCGTTGAGACCCATACCGGGTGCGAGCGAGACTGGCCTGGCCTGCTGTCAGCAAAAGGACCCAAGGGCCCATGGACCCTAGCTATGGGATAAGAGTCACGTTTCACTTACAGATTGGCAAACAGTCCCATGCAAAAAGATGTGAGAGCCGATATGGCAGCAGTAGCTGTCACGAGGTCCCGCTTGATCTCGTTGACGCAGAGTGAGTATTCAAGATTAGCCGAGCAGGTGATGTCGTCTGGATCGTTGCAGACACAAGTGCCCCCAGAGTCTGCAACTACAGAGGCGTTGACGGCAATGATGTAGGCCATGGCAAAGAAGGCGGCCAGACCGGCGCGGATCTCGGTGAAGAAGTAAGACCCCTTACGTTCCTTGGGCTATTCGCACAGCCGATGTCAGTCGTCAGCTGCTCTCGTGCTCCCAGGTACGACATCATCATGGCACACTCTTTTGCTCATGACAGTGGTGAAAAGCACACATAGGACGGGCAACTACATACGTGTCCGCAACCCTGGAGCCGGAAGTACCTGCCAACCGGGCCGGAGGCTATCCTTTCGTTTGCTCTGTGTACCCAGCCCATCTTGATCGTCTTGCCTATTATTTTTTCCTAGTCGCAGAAGAATTCGCAATGTCCTCCTCGGTTTGCTTGTCGGGGACGTAGCTAGGGCCGTGTGATCTGCTGCTTGACAGGGTGGAAACCAAAGCCGGCCGGGTACGTTATATATCAGAAGGGAGAACTGATATTTTACCTTTCTGGGCGTGGTTCGAGCCACAGAAAAAAACCAGCTTTCATATGTGTATAGATAGAGACCACCATTCTTATCTTTTGCTGACAGCATTCGATTTATACTGGAAGTCTTGGCCATGTCTTGGCACTTGGCGCTTGGCGAGATAGCGGAAGAGACTGATTTTATTTGACGAGCTATGGCCATTTCGCCACAAAACTAACCAACGACATACGAGATAGTAACAAACGGAGTGGCAGTGTACTCGTGTAAGCCAAGCCTTTTATACTAGAGAAATTATCTACACTTCCTAAGAAGGAAGGTGCATGTAGATCCTAGCAGCTTACCTGTGGATAGAAGCTGCTATTTGTTCTTTTACCTGTGGAATCCAAAGAAAGCTGCCTTTTGCAGCAACCTGCTGTGGTGTCTCTTGCGGGACCTTATCATTGAGCCGCACGGGACCGAGCGACGTTCCAGCCGGATGCCAGCGACAGTTGCCAGCGACAGTTTTGCGGTGCGGCATGCAACATGAGACTTGCGACATGAGGCCGGAAAATAAAGATGTGGATTGTGTCTTTGTGGGGAAGATGCCTGTCGCTTATCGTTATCGCTTGTCAACTCCAGCCATCGCGATGAGTAAAATATTTGAATCATAACCTAGGGATTTTCTTTTTAATTTCATGCTTCTATGATTCGGCTTTCCCCTTCTCCTTTATTTAAAGCCATGCATAACTATAGCTTTGTGATTTAGATTCCTACCTTGTCATATCCCCGTACGATGAAATCGATATTTGTATTGCTTCGTAATGTTGCCAAAAGTAATGGCCTGGGTACGAGCCCCAGATGAATAAGCTTGTTTTATCGCGTGATCGCTACTGGGCCTGGGTTAACTACAAGCCCTGAACATGAACGGAAAGGGCTACTAAATACTATACAAATTCTGTTACAACGCCATGTCCTCCTTCACCGCCCTTGGGGGTTCCTACCTGTTTACCCCTACAGGTACCGGTGTACTAACCACCGTACCTGTAGTGAAGGTTTGTTTTAGTGAAATTCGCCCCTGTCTTGCGCCTCCTACAGGCTAGGGACTAGCTGTCTGCGAGCAGGCGATGAAGTGGAGAAATCACATGTGTCACATGCGCGCTCGCCTACTCGTATAAATTCTTACGAAGTTCGTCACGTGTTATATATGGCTTATTAATCGTATCATGAGCGCAAATGCAGTCACGTGTGTGGCCCGGCTTACTCATTCATCTGGTGCACGATTACACATCTTGACGAATCTAGAACTAGCTGGCTACAAGGTGTAAATTGGTTTGAGCCGCAAAATAATGGATCTGGAATACAATCTCTCCAGTAATTCATTTCCTTCCACGCCGCTAAGACCAATGTCCTGAGACAGTGCGTTATTTGTACAGCCACCGCTTTCCTTGTTGCGGAAAGACGTCTCCGGTGCGGCGTCTAGGGAAACTAGACGGCGACAATTGCCTTAAAATGTAAATTTGCTAGGGGGCTTTGTGTTGTTGTAGGCATCCAGGCGGGTGCACTTAACCGCTGACACGTGCGAGCAGCTTGACTGACCGTTTTGTCATTACCCCCGCCCCTAATAAGATATCCATCGCTGAATCACAGCGGTCGGACGCTGGAAAATCCGCATCCCCTTGTGCCGCATTGCCATGTCTTGAATTGGCCCATGTCAACAGCCCGAACTCCTTTGACAAGGGCAAGGATCACCGGAAATTCTAATTCTCTCAACCACAGCTCTCACGACTGTCAGGCAAGTCTCGCTGCAGGCGACATCCAAATACGAATAAATGTTGTCAGCCGACCCGTGCCTAGACCGAACAGATCCGCTAAACTCATACTAGATGCTGAAATAATAAAACTTGTTACGCGAAGGACTAAATGTCCCACAAATTATCGTAACAGGTATGCTACAGCCTACAGGACATCTAGAAAATAGCATGCAAGCAGTTAGAACGCCAAGGCTATGTCAGACTATCGAAAAACGGGGTTGCTTTTCGCATGGCAAAAGGAATAAGCATATAATGCAGCTACCATGGCAGCTTTACCGGCCTTTTCCCTTGCTCGTCACCTCTGTCCCGCATTCACCTGATTTAGCAAAGGACCATTATGAAGTCGACATTCCTTGGTACGGCTGTTGCCGTCTTCGCCAGGCTAGCTTCCGCTGCTGGCGTCACCGGTGCGGCCGAGGGCTTCGCCAAAGGTGTCACTGGTGGTGGAACCGCTACACCAGTCTACCCGACGACGAACGATGAGCTGGTGTCGTACCTCGGTGACAGCTCTGCGCGTGTCATTATCCTCACCAAGACGTTTGACTTCACTACCACTGAGGGCACGACCACTGCCACTGGATGCGCTCCTTGGGGCACTGCTTCTGCTTGCCAGTTGGCCATCAACCAGAATAGCTGGTGCGACAACTATGAGCCGAATGCGGCCAAGGTCTCAGTCACCTATGACAATGCTGCCATTATTGGCATCACTGTGAAGTCCAATAAGTCATTGGTCGGCCAGGGCAGCGCCGGCGTCATCAAGGGCAAGGGCCTGAGGCTCGCGAATGGAGTCAGCAACATCATCATCCAGAACATTCACATCACGGATCTGAACCCGCAATATGTCTGGGGAGGTGATGCCATTACGCTGGCTGGTACTGGTAAGTAACAACCGTCCGAAATTATGTAGCCTCTTGCTAACATGGTATTAAGATATGGTTTGGATCGATCACGTCAAAACCTCTCTCATTGGACGGCAGCACATCGTCCTCGGCACCAGCGCCTCGGGTCGGGTCACCATCTCCAACAGCGAAATCGACGGTAGCACCTCGTGGTCGGCATCCTGCGACGGTCATCACTACTGGGCTCTTTACTTCACCGGCTCCAGCGATCTTGTCACCTTCAAGGGTAACTACATCCACCATACTTCCGGCCGCTCGCCCAAGGTCGCCGGCAATACACTGCTACATGCCGTCAACAACTACTGGTATGCCAACTCGCAGCACGCCTTTGAGGTAGACAGCGGTGCCCAGATCGTTGTTGAGGGCAGCGTGTTCCAGAACGTCGCCAATATGGTTGATACCTCCTCGACCATTGCAGGCAAGATTTTCACCAGCCCGGACACCAGCTCTAATGCTGCTTGCTCGACCTACCTGGGCCATACTTGCCAGCTTAATGCTTATGGCAGCACCACTACCTACACTGGCACGGATACGAGCTTCTTCGTCAACTTCTCGGGCAAAAACATTGCTAGTGCAAGCGCTGCGAGCACTGTGGTGAGCAGCGTGACCGCTAATGCCGGTATTGGCAAACTTTGAGGGTGAGAGGGGACAGCTCGGCTTGATGTTGCTAGACTTGTTAACATTCTCTGTACATACTTCGTAAGCTGTGTGCAACATTTAGGCTTCCCATTGGTTTGTCCCTTGGTAAGCTAGATTAAGTAAATAGACTTTCCTTCTATTTTTTTGAATAGGTGTTTGGACAACACTTGAATAGCTCGTGTAGTAAAGTGGTAGCACGTAGAAGTGAAGTTGCGTTTTTGTTTTCATGAAAAGTACTCGGCTTGATTTTCAAAACGGAGCCTACATTTGCCGCTTGCTTCCCATCAAAAACAAGCAGCGTTGCAAAATATGTGGTTGCATTATTTTTGCGTAATGTGCATTAGAACTCGAAAGCATGTAGAAAAGGGTGCTTCCCCCTGCAGGCTACACATCTAGAGGAATCTGCTCGGACAGCGCCGGCAAAGTTGCAGCATCGTTGGTCGGCAGTAATTTGCACCGTCGAGCCCGTATCGTTACCAAACGTAATGATAATGGCAATGTCGGGGGTTTACGGCATCCGAATGTTGTAAAATATATAGTTTATGATTTTGTGCCTAATAGTATCATACAGATTATTGGACCAGTTTTAGGACTGGTGATATCTGCAACGCAGTCGTTAATGCCATTGCGAAAGACAAGGGCCCTAAATAGCTGTCCTCTGTGCAGCGTGACTGGAGGAGGAGCGCAACATTTTTCGAGTCTGTCCTCAGCCATGTCACTGTCCGATTTGCCTCATGCACTTAAGTACTCTGGGCTGGACCATTGTAAATTGGCAGCTTCTCATCAACCGCAAGAAGCATGGCGGGAAGATGGCATCTGAGGACACGAGACTTTCGAAGATGATAGAGGAGTTTAAGAATTTCATTAATTCGGAAAATACGCATCTCGCTGCCATTGATTCCATGCAAAGATTCCTGGAGGCCAGGCCACCGATGGCCAATACAAGTGTTCTTGCAGAGACAGAGGTGGAATCAGGCAGTGGGGGGGCGGGTGACTGGCCCATTCTTTCTTTAGTCTTGCTTTTCTTTCATCGCGTCTTTCTTTAATCTTATACTTCTTTAATCTAATATCTTTGTAATCTAGTTTTTCCTTTTTTAAACCAAGCTAAAAGCTACAACTAACGATTACATTTACAAAGTGCATTTTTGGTACATATTTTTTTGTCTTCACTGTTCTGGTTTTTTTCTTCGCGTGTTGCGGGCCCTTTGGTCCTCCCTTGGCTGCCCTTCAATCAGGAAGCTTGAGCCTTTTCTTGGGAGATATCATGGTCGAGGACTCTCTGTTAAGTGTGAGACGAAAGTGAATTTGGCGTATCAATAACGGGTGTGCTAATTTAGCTACTCGAGGGAAGACTCTTAGGTTTCTCCTGTGTGCGCGATACAGTTTTTCTCCTATCAAAGCGTCCTTGATCACGCATGACAATGACAAGACTGCCTTTACAACAGCCCATAGTCCCGTCCACTTGGGTATGAAGGCTGGTGTCCGTTGTCCTAGCTCCCTTGCCGTATCGCCATGTCATGGCCACCACGCACCTCGCCACGAGGTCTCTAGACTTTATTGCAAAGAAGGTGAAGTGAAAGGAAAACTTCCAAGGAGAAGAAAAACTAAAGCAGAGGTAACATAGGAGCACTATCCGGACTGAGGTGTGGTGTGAACTATAGGAATCTACTTCAAAACAATTTGGTGTGCAGGCCTGAGTAAGTCTTTGGTGTACCTGTCTGCCTGTTGATCGGTGGACGGGATGTAGACACCATTGATGTGGCCTGCTTGTCTGGCTTCTCTGAGTCTTTTTTTTTATATCAACATGCCTCAATTCTGTCGTGAAATTGGTCTTGTCGTTGTTAGCGAGGTTGATGGTAGCTTTGTTGTCACAAAAGATTGAAAGCAGTTGGGGAATGGACAGGCCAATCTCTCGCAGCAGCCTTTACATAAACATGCCATTGGAACCAGTCTCCATACCAGACAACCGCCGTCCTCACCCTCCGACTTAAATAATTTGTCCCGGACCTCTCCGCTGCCTGTCTCTCAGCCGGTCAAGCTTGTCCTTAAACGCAGCCACTTCGTCATCATGATGCTGTGACACCACCGTATATGGTTTATATCTCTGGCCAGTCTATCCATTTAGTTGGATAGTACCGGCGTTTGTTCTCATTTGGCCGTTTCGTGGCCTTCTTGGAGAGCCTGGAGCTCAGAGATGGCCGTACCATAAATCCATGCTTTGTAGCTGGTTTCTTCCCTCATTCCCAATCTCGTCTCGCACCCGTACCGCTTTACAAGCGACTCGTATTCACTTGCCTAGACCAGCCAGTCCTTAGGTTCAGAGCTTTCTTTTGTTAGCTGCTTTTGAAGCAGGAGTCTTCACTGTGATTCACCTATACAGGTCAGCAAGACGTAGGACTGAGAAGCAATGTGGACTGAATATATCTAGTGTAGGCTGGCATCTTCCATAGTCACAACCGGTGTCCCAGCGTCTCCGTGCCCAGAGGCCGTAGCCTCTAGGCGTGCAGAGCATCCCTGAGCGTCGGGCCGGTGCGCCCGTCTATATTAGGGCGGTGCAGAATCCAGAGGCAAACGTGTTCCACTTTCAGTTCACCAATCGGCAGGCCAGATTTGTCTCCTTTCAAACCTTATCGAATTCTCTCCGCTCTTTCGAAATGACACGTCAGCGCGCGTGGCGGTTCTGCGAGCCTACGACCTGTACCTTCAGAGAAAGGTGCACGGCTACAACATTGCCGTGGCGGTTTTCTTCGCCAAGAACCGCCTTATTCAGTGGGCAAATGGCAGCCAGGTGGGCCTGCAGCCCGAAGAAGATTAGCTGCTTTCATTCCATTTGCTTTCCGTCGGAACACGGAGGTAGAAGAAAGCGCTGCTATTGATGCCTTCCATCTCGAGACCCCACGCTTTGAGCTTTTTTAACTGCTTGTTCTTTACTTTTGGTGATGGTGTTATTCCTGGCTGGGATTGATTTTTCTACCTTTTAAGATGGTTTTTTATTTTTATTTATTTTTAATAGTTGGACTAACACCAGCGAGCCAACAACTTCTTAAAGCCTCATAATTAAACAATCACCACAGTTCCTGTGCACAGTGCCTCCACCTCCCCTTTCATGATACCCTGGACATATGCGTCACCTACGAGAGTGTACGTAGCATCCTCAGATCCGCTGTGGCGCATGACGAAAGGCGCTGGCGCCCCGCGCACAACGCAGAGCCGATCGCCTACGGCGGCTACATGTGGCACAATACCGAGAAGACCATCCTTTGTCACCGCCAGCCGGCGCTCCTGCATTGTCTCGCTTACCCGCGTGCGGGTCGAGATGTCTTCGGACAGCCCGATGACGGCAGAGTACGTTGTCTCCCCCAGATGACTCATGATGGATTCATCCGATTTGTGCTTGTGGATCTCTTCGTCGCCGGTTGCCAGAACGACATTGTACAGGGCCATTGGCTCGAGTGTTGGTGCAGCTGCGGTGCTTGCTTGCGGCATCGATGATAGTTTTCCAGCAGCATGCTGCTCCTGGACAAACGCGAGCGACGCTTTGTCCCACTGTACGACATGAGCTTCAAACAGCTTCAAAGGCGCCTCCATCTCGTTTCTGTTCAGGAAGTGTTCCATAGGATAGAACGAAGGGCCGAGAGAAGCAATCTCCCCTTGTTCCAAAACAACGGCCCCTTGGACTACGAGCCGGTCATTACTCTCAACATGGAACTGCGCACTTTCTGTACCACCAGCCCGAAACCGGGTGAAGTGCCGCTGTGCCCAGCCATCTGTGTTGCCCGGCACGTTCCCACCCACGCTAGAGAAGTCTGGAATCCAAGACGGACGAGTGCTCGACTCGGCGAAGCCGCCACTGCTGGCCATGGACAAGAGTTCGATTCCGTGGCCTTGAGAAAGGAAATGGACTGTAAACTGCCGAAATATTTCTTCTGCCGTCTTCCCGTAGTCTGGCCGGGGAGCCGAGCTGGCATCGGAAGAGAGGCCGAGGAGGCCATACAGAGCGTCTCGCTTGTCGGTGCTCTTGAACTTGCAGCACCGTTTGATGAGCTCAAAGAGTCGGAGGCCGGGCAGAGCCTCTTGTTCTGTTCCTTCTGCCACTGACTCCGGCCCCTGACCGATGCGCTTCTTTGCGAGGTTGCCAATGTCCTGCATGGTCTTGAGATTCACCCGGTTGGCCTTCCAGCGCGCCATGGCCTCGGTGGCGTCAATGGCTTCACCAGCGATCTTGTACTTGTGCACAACGCTGGTCGAAAAGGCCGGGTTGCTGAGGTTGTCCTTTAGCAGGAGGAACGAGATGTTGTTGAGGTCGCTCAGCTGTTTCCAGCTGAGGAGGTACTTGTCGACGACGACGACCGTGCGGTCGGGGTGCGCAGACGCCTCCTGGACAACCCAGATACGCGAGAACCAGGGCCGCGTGAGGAGGACCTGGTAGGCCGACCAGGCCGTGATGTGCTGGGCGCTTGGGAACTGCGACGCCGCGACCAGCTGGTCGAGAAGCAGCGGCACGGTGGCGTCCTTGTCATTGGCCAGCGCGGCGATCAGCTGGGGCAGAGGGATGGACATGCGCGAGTACATGCGGGCGGCCTGGAAGATGTTGGCGTCGAGGTGCTCGAGGATGTTGGGCATGTTGGGATGGTCGGCGGCGTCGCCGAGGAAGACGTAGATCATGGCGGCCTGCTGGTAGATGCGCTGCATCAGGAGGATCTGCGCGACCTTCTCGTCGTTGTCAGTCTGGTTGATGCACACGGCGTCGGCCCATACGGTGCGCATCTGCCCGTTCTGCTGCGACCGCAGCGGCTGCCGGCGGAAACGCCAGAGCGCGCGGTACAGGTTGCGAGTGATAGGCAGCACGCTGCCGTCGCAGATCAGCGCGTGATCAAAGTCGGGGGCGCCCCAGGTATAGCTGAGGGCGGCATAGCTCTCGGCAGCCTCATCCAGGGACGCCACCTGCACCAGGCACTCGAGCGGGTCGTCTTCATTCTCGGCCGGCAGGATCTGCAGCAGTCTGATGTGTCCGCTGGGTAGGGCAGTGTATTGGAACTCGCTGTCTTCCATTTTGGCAATTGGCTTGCTAAAAAGATTAAAAAAAAAGGCCAGACAGAAAACAGGCAAGGCAGAAAAAGGGAGGGAAGCCGTATCTTTATTGTGTTCCGGGTAGAAGAGAGCAAAGCATATTATCTGGTGGTGCTGTGGGCCGCTAATGCACCTCATTTTCAGCCGACGACCCCTCAGGCTCACTTCAGGCATCCTTCTGCGTGATGGTTGCTCCAATAGGACGCAGCTGGATGCACGAGGCGAAGCACTTTTGGGAGGAATTGAGCTCGATCTGGCTGATTTCCAAATGAAGAAAAAACAGATGATAAAACAAAATTATTAACCATCGGCAGCTCCTAAGATCTGCCGCCTGCTTTTCTATATAATTTTGCTAGGTGCACCTGCTAACTGTCTTGTTAGTCGGCTGGGCCAGGCCGAGACAGTCTGCAATCTTGTAGAACACGTCGATGTTGCTGAAGGTGCCGCCAAACGTCTCCTGGCAAGGTCCCCAAGCGTACTGCGCTTTGATTAGTCATCTTCCATGTACTCAGTGAGAAGAGGGTAGGGGACTTACCACTGGCACATCCGTTAGAGAGTGCACGCCCTGGGCCTCGTCCGTTGGCAGGGTGCCGTTGACGATGAAGCCATCCAGGTTGTCGGAGGTGGAGGCATAGCCAGATGACCCAGACGCAGGAACGCGAGAGCCTGTCTTGTTGACCCGGTAGTTCTCGCGGTGGTCCGGGTTGGCACCCAGGCCAGCGGCGATGGCGTAGCGAGGATCCCAGTTGACAGGGAAGTGCGGGCCGGTGTTGTAACTAATGCCGGGCTGCTCAACGGTATACTGGGAGAGGCCAGAGTTTTGGTAGACGCCGACAGCGCTGCGCTTTTTGCGGTCATCTGTCTGAGCCGAGAGGTACTTTGTGTCGGCATTACCAAAGACATCTAGTAGTATTAGAAAGATTGACAGAGTGAGGAAGAGATACGAAAGAAGAAGGTAGAGAAGAGAAATGAGATGAAAGGAGGAAGAGAGGGACAAAGGACATACCAAAGCCGTGGCCGTGGTCGGCCGTGACGACAATCAGCGTGTTCTCGAGCTCTCCCAGAGCCTTGAGCTTGGCAACGGTGGCGCGGACGGTGTCGTCGAGCTCGAGCAGGTCGCCCAGAGCGCGGTCGTAGTCGAGCACGTGCATCTGCTTGTCGATGGAGGCGGCCTCAGACATGAGGAAGAAGCCACGGTCGCTGCCGCGGGCATGGAGCACGTCGATGGCCTTGAGCGTCATCTCCTTGAGCCCGGGCAGGTCCGTGGCCGGCGTCTTGGCGCCCGAGGGATCGTTGGTGAAGTTGCCCAGGTTACCGGTGAAGACGTTGCGGTCCAGCCACACGGGTAGGTTGGACTTGCAGAAGATGCCGAGCGCCTTGGACGTGTTGGACGCGGCCAGGAGGGACGTCTTGTTGAGGCTGATGCTGTAGCCCTTGTCGGCAAACTTTTGGTAGTAGTCCTGGCCCTGGTACGAGCTGGAGCCGGCGATGAACTGCTCGGCACCGCCGCCAAAGTAGGCGTCCGGGCCGCTCATCGGGGTCCACGAGTAGTTGGTGAAGCCGTTGAGCGCCTGGTCGATGAGCGGACCATAGGCATAGCGGGAACGCGTGTGGGCGGTGAGGGCGATGGGAGTGGCGTCTGCGATAAAGGCCGTGGACACGGCGCCCCAAGCAGAGCCCTAGGCGTATGTCAGATGGATCAAGTCCGAAGCTGAAAATATGTGAGAACCTCTCTTACCCAGATGCGCTTCAGGAGCTCGACGACAGTCTCGACTTTGGGGTCGTCAAAGAGGTCGGGAGACGAGTCGGCATAGACACTATCCTGGTCAGTAAAGTCACCTTCAATCAGATCGAATGGATGCCACGTTACCCCATCGCGTTGACGGTGCTCTTGTGGCCCGAGTATAGGGCCGATGCCGAGTTGGCGCTGTCCGTGATGAAGCTGTCGATGGAGTGCGTCATCTGGTGGCCGAGGACGGGAAACTCATCGAGCTTCAGCAGGCTCTGGTATTTTCCGTTGACGGCTTTGTGGCCGAGGAGACGGGCAGCCGTGATCATGTTAGTGGTCATTCCGTCGCCTGTACAGGTATTAGCTTCTTGTCTTCTTTCTCTTGTTTTTTCTTTCTCGCTCCCTTTCTTCTTTTACGTTCATCTTCTCTTCTCGTCTTACCAATAAACATAATCACGTTTTTTGCTCTCTTCTCCGCGGCAATGGGCCGGACCACCCAGGTCGCCGTCGTCGTCCTCTCAGAGTAGTAATTGAGCCTAACTGTGTAGGCGCCAGGCTCGTAGAGGGCGACGCGGCGATAGATCTTGGAGGCCACGTTGACAACCGAGGCATTTTTTTGGTCCTTCGCAAACAGGTCCTCGTACCACGAGAACGTCCACGTCTCCACCAACGGCTCAGACGTCCTGTTAAAGAAAGCACCGATGCTCACGGCCGGGCCGCCGTCCTTGGAGATGGTGGCCGAAAACTGCTCGTCCGGGACGCCCTTGTTAAAGGCTTCGCTGCCGTTCACGGGCGCGTGCACCTCAAAGCGGATGTCAAACTGCTGCCCGGGCAGAAAGTCTTGCTGGTCCGGCGGCAGCACGCAGCCCAGGGTCGGGCAGGTTCCCAGCCGCTGAAAGGTCTGGGCCGAGACCGCCGAGAGCGCCGAGAGCGCAGTGGCCAGTAGGGCGAGGGCGTTGCGGCTGATCATCTTTCAGTTCTGGAGAGGGACTGGTTTGCCGAGAGAGACAAAAAAGGGGGGACCAACGCGCGACAAACAGATAACCTGAACACCGGACTGCGCTATTGCCTGGTCTTGCACGACATAAAACAGATCTGATGCTTCTGTCACTGCTGCTGCTTTCGTGAACTATATGCAATTTTTGGCCGATATAGGAGATACTTTATTTCATGTCTGCGTCAATTCTACGACCTCCCCGAAATATTACTCCATGAATCACGAACGCTCTCCTGCGCACGTGAAATATGAGCTCGGTGTTGGCCGTTGCCATCGCATGCATAGTCCTTAGCCATGCCGTAGGATGCAGAGCGTTGGGCCCTTGGCAAGCAGCTGTTATAAGAGAAGAATGCCTTTTTTGGTTACAAAGTTGGCTCGGCGCCAAGGCTTTATATCTCTGGGCATGATCGATGACCGTCTTCAACGTGGATGCCTTGGACGCCGTGATTGGTGTGTCGAGAATAAATTTATGCCAAGGAGCTAAGCTGCTGGTGGATGGCCTTTCTTAATCGTCTGAACATTGACAGAGCATTTTTTCCCTCGTGCCTACCACGAAATGAAATTGAATTGGTGTCGTGACCATTAGTCACGTTATGTATATTAGTCATGATAGTCATGACGCATTGTTACCCTCTTCTCCACCTGAGCATGACATACTTCTCATCTGGCTGCCTATGTCCACTTTTTTCCTCCCCTTTCCAGAAATTAGCCCCACGCAGACAATAACTCTTCTTCCGTTAGTTTTCTACTACTAGACCATAACGAGCCTTCATTCATGCATCCTTGAGTACTGTTATATCGCTACGCAAGCTAAAAAAACCTATCACCATGGAAGGACACACAGAGGGCGAAGAAAACCGGCCGGAACTCCTGCGCCATTCTGGGCTCGTTATGGTCCCGGCTAGACTGCCGAAGCCAATGACGGATGAAGACTGGCGGGCCTACCATATCCGAACCTGCGAGATCAACATCAACACGCCATTTGAAAACTTCAAGTGGACGCCGGATGCGCAGCTGCTTCTTGAATATTTCAAAAACGGCGGCGAGCTTCCCCGTGGCGACCAGTTGATCTACGTCGACCACGGAAGGATTTGCTGGGGGACGTGGGAACAAATCAACAAACTTCCGTACCAGGTGTTTGAAATTGTAAGCTACGTCTGCTGTTCAAGCTCCTGGATAGTAACAGTACATGGACTAATTGATTCTAAATTTCAGAGTGCGACAACCTATTCACAAGGCGCACAGACGAGCACATATTTTTGGGGACCCTGCTAAGAAAATGCACCAGGTAAATAAATGATCTGGATTTAGAAAAACTAGGCGGATATTACGTGCTAACGACGCTTTGTTTCGTCTCCTCCCCCTACCAGATTCAAACCCAACTTAGAATCAGTCCGGAGGAAGGAGGCATAGACGATGAGGTGATCAATGCTTAGGTATGCTATGACACTGGATCGGAAATACAGACCGTCTATCTCGAGGATTTTGTTCAGATCAACCACGGGGTGGTCGGCATTACGACGCCCGATTATCGAATTGTCAGAACAGCCGACGGAAACATCACCCCTGAGCTTTTCACTAAAATGCAGATCCGTGTGCTGTGTCATTCCCCTCAGTGGAACAACATCCGTCCAATGACACCTTGGATAACGGAGCGTTGCGTGTTGCGTAGCATAAACACGGGAGCGAGCCTCTTGTCAGGTCGTGCCATCAATGTCCTGTTCTTATGCACACATCCATGGAATGGGAATTTGTACGCTGCAGGGACGAAGAACGGGCTTTTGCAGAACATGCCCGCTCATTAGCTGAATGCGATGTACGCAGAATGTCGTAGGACGACGACGGAAAGGGAGGGGAGGATTTTGGAATTGCGTCGTGGACATTTGTTTTGTACAATTGGTCTCGTCTGTCATATAATGCTTTCTATGCAACAGAGTCTCAGCTGTCTTAGCACATTTGAGAGCCAAGTCTTCAAAATAAAAGCACAATGGCATTGTAGAAACTGATTTCGCTGGCGGTTGATAGACTGGAGTGGTAAAGAGCCGTTGGGAAGATGGGTTGAACTATCAATATCGACATCGCTGCCTAGCACTGCGCGACGCAGTAAAAGTCACAAAACGCACCTTGTCAGAGACGAAACAGTGCCGCTCACTCAGCTGCAACCACACTGCATCATGCAGCTTACACCATCTTATTTTGGCATATTGGACAAATCATAAAAACCAGTCTACGCCGTATTGGGCATGTCGATGCTGTGGAGAGCTTCTCTAGCTGTCAGCACAATGTAACGCTAAGCAGAGGGCAAGGCTGAAGACAGGGGGAGGAAGCGGGTCATCACGTCGAGCCCCCCCTATTTTTTTCATTTTATTGACGACTTTCTCTTCTTGCGATGCCGATCGTGTTCTTGCAATGTTGCTGAACTGAGTTTCTAGAGCCTCTAGTCATTTTACGTTGTTCGATTCTCCTGATCCAGACAGAGCCACGATGAGCGAACGCAAGGCGGCTAACGGGCCGCCATTAAATGGCCTGCAAAAAGGAGGGCTACAAGCTGCTGAGAGAGCTGCGGCAATGGAGAAGTTGTGGGCGGATGCCGCCCAGAAGTTCAAGGACATCTGCGGCGAGTCGCTACTGCAGAGAAACTCGACGGTGCGGAGCTTCGACGGCGTGCGGGTGGCGATTGAGAAGAACACCGACGAGGCCGCCGCCGCCGACGCGAAGCAGAAGGACAAGTGGGACAGGGCCAAGTCGCTGGGGTTGACGTCGCTCAAGTACCTGACGATGCTGGTGGGGGCGGCGTCGCAGGCGGCGTCGTTTGTGCCGGTGCCTTCGAGCGCGGCCAGCATCGCCACCAGCGCGCTGACGTTTGTGTTCAGCATCCCAGCGAGCATCCACAACTACAACGAGGCGATCGACCAGGTGTTCAGCGAAGTGGCGTCGTCGCTGGCGCAGTTCCAGATCTACTCGTCCATGGACCTGAAGGAGGACATTGACCCGGCGCTGATTCAGCAGATCCATGACGTCATGGCCAGCTTCGTGCGGCTGTGCGCGCACGTGGTCAAGTACAAGCAGGGCGGCGTGTGGTCGCGCACGCTGCGCAAGCTCAAGACGTCGCTGCTGGACGACGACTCGGGGCTCAGCGACGAGATGGCCACGTTCCACCGCATGCTGCAGCATCAGCGGGACGTCGAGGGCACGCTGACGCTGGCCGTGGTGGTGGACACGCGGCGCGACGTCGCGGTCCTGCTGGTGCAGCTGGCGATGTTGCAGGTAGCCGTGCAGCAGGCTGCCGACGAGACGCGCGAGACGCACCAGGTGGCGGCAGGGGCGCAGCGCACCGTGCAGTCGCTGCGCGACGACGCCGACCGGCTGCAGACGCTCAACAAGATCCGCGACACGCTCGACGTCCTGGGCACCGTGCGCCTCGACACCAACACCACGCAGACGTGTACGAACCTGTTTGCGCGCTGCCTCGACGGCACGGGCGCCTGGATTTGGGATCACCCGGTTTACGCGGCGTGGACGGCCGTGCCGGCGCCGGCACCGGCACCGGCAACGCTCCGCGCGGCAGACGACATCAGCGAGGCGTCCCCCGCCCCCCACGCGCCTCACGTCCTCGTCCTGTCCGGCCCGCCCTCGTCGGGCAAGACGTCGGCCTGCGCGCTCATCACGAAGCGGCTCGAGGAGGGCCAGGCGGCGCGCTCGTACGTGGCGCACTACTTTTTCTCGCCCAACACGAAAAAGTCCGAGGAGGACAAGAACCCCGTGCAGGTGGCCCTCAAGTACATGGCCTTCCAGATCGCGCGCGTCGACCCGACCGTGCGCAGGGCGCTGGGCAAGGCGTGCGATGCTGGGCCTGCGGCCTTCCGGCGCGCCGGCGGCCTCGAGAACCTGGGCGCGCTGTGGGCTGAGCTCAAGGTCGGCGCGCCCGTTTCAGGCGGCGCCACGCACACGCTCGTCTTCGACGGGCTGGAGAACCTGGCCAAGGAGCAGGTCCGCATGCTGATCCAGTTTGCGCTGAGCCTGAAGACGGCAGGTCAGGCCGTCAATATCAACACCGCCTCCGCCCCGAATGGCCGCGTGCGCATCCTCATGAGCGGCCTCGACGAGCTGTTTGACGATGACCTCCCCTCCTCGATCCTGCGCATCCGCATGGAGGACAACAGCACGCCGGACATGCGCCGGCGCATCGAGGATGAGCTGGCCAAGCAGGGCATGCTGCAGCGCTGCCGGCCCGGCTCGATCCAGCAGAAGGCGCACGACGCCATCATGGACAAGCTCCCGGGCAAAGTGCACGGCAGCTACTCGCAGCTGCAGTTTGAGCTGGACGAGGTGGTGCGGCTGCTGAGCATGCGCAAGAAGCTCGAGGAGCTCGTCACCATCCTGGACACCACCACCAGCAGCCACGAGGCTGCCATCCAGGCGCTGCAGCGGTCGCTGGCGCCTCACGAGATCCACGAGCTCAACGAGCTGCTCAAGTGGGTGCTGTTCGCGGCGGACCCTCTGATGCTGGACGAGCTGGAGGCGGCCATGGTAGGTTCCCGTTCTTGTTCTTCTGGCACTGCATAGCCCACTGATTCAATTCTTTTTTGTGCCGGACGCTAGTTCCTCGCCACCGGTGCCGAGTCCCTCGTCTCTCTCCAGTACGTTATCCGAAGCAAGTACGGCGCTGTCCTCAAGCTGGACGACGACTTCGTCATTGCACAAGACGGTGCCAAGGAGTACCTCCAAAACGAAGAGGCTAAGCTGGCGAATCAGTCAGTCCAGGGCGAGGGCCGCCCGTCGATCAGCATGACCATCCGCATCAAGAACGTGGACCAAGAGACATGCGAGGATTTCCTCTGGGACCTCACCCAGAAGGCCATCCGGGAGCGGTTCAAGTTCGAGTTTGGCACGGCCGCCCGCAGCAGCCGGGCCAGTATCTCGGCCAATGAGCTCGCCGCGCACCAGACCATTGTCCAGCGCACATTTGACTTTCTGTCCGCGCCCCCGAGCAAGCAGACGGCCGTTCTCGGAATGTACGTCGTGACGCAGCTGCCCTACCATCTCGGGGCGCTGCACAAGCTCGAGGAAGCCAACGACCGCAACGAGCTGGCGCCGGCCGACCGGGCCGAGATCGGCAGCCAGCTCTACAAGCTGTTCCACGACGAAGAGGTCGTGCGCCGCCACAAAGCCATCTTTGCCAGGACCTACTGGACCGTCCCCGAGATGGAGGAGATACAGAAATGGCTCATCGACACGCAGGCGATGCGCAAGGTCGTCGACCTGGCCTGGCGCGACAGCGTCCGTCGGGCGACGAGTCCCACGGAGGGATTTATGCGCGTCCTTGGTCGCATGGTCGTCCACGGTCTGGTGCGGTCGCGCGACTGGAAAGTCTTAAACGCCATGTATTGGATTGATTGTTTTATGGAGGCGGTTAGTTTTTTTTTAGTTGGGTTTTCATGCTTAATTTTCCCATCGTCTCTTCTTCTCGTCTCTTCTTCTCGTCTCTTCTTCTCGTCTCATGTCTTCTTCTTCTAACAAGCCCTATGTAGGACCAAAAGAGGAAGAACCAGCAGTCGTCTGCCGAAGACAGCAAGCCTGCCAGCTCGCCACCCGATGACGACAGCAGTAGCGGCGGTGACGACTGGAAGGCCATCAGCGAGTGGTGCCAGTCGTTCCTCAACCTGCGCGACGCGGCCCTCGACTCCCTCTGGTACGAGCGCATCGCCGAAGCCGCGCTTCTGCGCGACCGCAACGCCTCCGTCGCCCTGGACCTCTACCGGCGCGCCGTGGCGCTGCCCAACCCCAGCTGGAAATGCTACAGCGGCATGGCCCGCGCGTATGCGGCCCAACAGAAGGAGTCGGACGCCTTGGCCAACATCGAGCTCGCCCTCGAGGGCTTGGCGCAGCCGGACGCGTCTCCCCAGCCAGAAGCCAAAAAGGTCGCCGAGCTGCACCTCTTGGCCGGCCGCTATGCGACGCAGAACGGCCACATAGAGCGCGCCGCGCAGCATTTCGAGGCCGCGTGCACCAGCGTCAGCACAAGCACCAGCACAAGCACCAGCACCGACGCCGACCAGATCCTGCGCGGCAAGCTGGGCCTCCTGCGTGCCCGCCTCGTCTTGCTGGGGCGGGCGGGGGCGCCCGACATGCTAAAGGAGATCCTCGCGGCTGACGACGGCGAGTCGACACTGGCGGGCATGCTGAAGCTTGTTGCCCGCGAGAGCTACCACGCGGACCTCATTGGCAAGATGTTTGTCGCGGCCGGTGGCGATGTCGATTTGATGCAGCGCATCGTGCGTGCCCTGGAAGCGGCAGCCGCGCCGGTGGATGCAGCTGCCAAGACGACAGCTGGTGGTGACGACGAGGAAGACGGAGAAGAGGAGGAAGATGATGACGAAGACGACGACGACGACGACAACGACAACGACGACGATGGCGACCATGACGACGATGATGACGATGACGATGAAGACAACAGCCGCTTCATCGAAGACGAGACCCGCGGCGTGCTGCTCTACTACCAGGGCGAGGCGGCCTACCGCTTCGGCGTGGCACTCCCAATCCCCGGAGCCGCTGACGGCTCTGGTGGCGGCGACCCCATCAACGCGGCACTGCGGCTGTGGGCGGCGAGCCGGGCGCTGCTGCAGGACGTGGGCGGCGACAACGCGTACGGGGTGCGGCAGAAGGCAGCGATGCTGCCGGCGCAGCACTACTTCCACCGGCTGCAGATGGACCGCGACCGCGGCGGCAGCGGCAGCAGCCGGCAGGACTACATGGACGCTCTGCTGCAGTTGGCTGCGGTCAGCCGCAACAACTCGGACGACTCGGACAGCCACGTGACCGGCCTACTGGGCGCGCTGCACGCGTGGCGCGGCGACGTGGCGCAGAGCCACGCCACGCTGCGGCCGCGCTTCCTGCCCGCGCTGCGCATGCTCTACGACGCCACGCTCAGCAACGACCACACGGGCTTCTCGCAGCTCAACGAGGTGCTCGTGCACGGCGGCGACCTCTCCAACGCCGCCGCCGCCTGGTGCCTCTTCAGCCAGGAGGACATTGTCCGCAGCGCGCTGCACTTTGACGCCGATGATGTCATAGCTGCTGCTGCAGTGTATGAGGCGGACGTGATGGCCAAAACGGCAGACAGCGCGTGTGGCGACGGCGACATCGTTGACAGGAACAAGGCTCTGGACGTGGCCACGCGCCTCGGTACCGACATTGTCGCGCACGTCCACGGCAAGGAGGTCCCCGACGCCTCGGAACAGGTCCAGCGCATCCAGCTCGCCAAGAAGCAGATCGACGCTCTCATGGAGCAGGAGCTTGGCAAGGAGACGGACGGCGCCACGGTCGTCGCCTACCGCCTCGTCCAGCAGCGCCTGGCAGGTATCCACGACGAGCACACACCCGAGGTCGACCTCGCGGCTCTGCCGACCAACTGGAACTGCGACGGCCGCAACCCCGACGGCACGCCCTGCGACTACTCGGACTACTTTTCTGGCGAGCTGTACCATTGCCTCTACTGCTGGAATATCGACTTCTGCCGCCGCTGCCTTGACCGCCTGCGCGGCTTGTCGCCCGGCTGGGAGGCGTCGTCGTCCGCGTCGCCGTCGCCCAATCCCCTCCCCGCAGCGACGCCCTACGGCGAGCAGATGGTCTGCAGCCCCCGGCACCAGTGGCTACGGTGCCCCGTCATGGGCCGCGATACAAGTGTCGGGCTGCGCGCCGCGTCTGTGCGGGTGCCCGGCGTCAAGCCAACAGCGGATAAGTCGCCCATCTGGGAGATGCGCTTCGACCTAGACGGCACCGGAAAGGGAGCTGGCTCGGCGCCGTGGGTCACCATCGACGACTGGAAGGCAGGCCTGGCCAAGGAATGGGGAATTGAGCTCAGCGATCTAATGGCGCAGCCACTATGACTGAGGAGTGCAGAGGTCAAAAGAAATAGCAAATACGTAGCGAATTCATGGCAAATTGGATAGTGCAGATCAAGATATGACAACTCGAGCATGTCCCCATCACCGCATAGATCGCCTGGAGGCTGTCTGGCCAGTAGGTGTGCGGGCATGGACACACCTTCCGCGGAGCGGGCAGGGCGCGCCATCCCATGGCAGCCAAACTCACCTCTTACGATCTGCTGCGGGTGGTCGATCTCGTACGACAGAGGCAAAGATTTAGGTGACCAGCTCGCTTGACAATTGGAGAGGAGCTTGACCAACACAGATTTTTATATATTAATTATGTGGGTAACTTGTAAGAAAATGCTATGCAAGTTGATTAGAACTTCCAAAACGATGCTGGAAGGCCAGCCAAAGTTCTCGCGGCAGCGACGGAAAAGCCTCTGACCGCTTGCACCAGTCCCTTGGGGCTGTCCTGCGCCCAGGCAGGGTTGTGCAGCTGTACAAGGCGGCTGGCTTCAGGGGTGT
This sequence comes from Leptographium procerum, assembly GCA_000806385.1. Lineage (NCBI taxonomy): Eukaryota > Fungi > Ascomycota > Sordariomycetes > Ophiostomatales > Ophiostomataceae > Leptographium > Leptographium procerum. The sequence continues at coordinate 41,280 of JRUC01000100.1, forward strand.
AGAATTCTGGTCGCCGCCACTTGGGCTTGCCGAGTATATCCGAGGCCGCAGGGATCAGCCCTCCCGTCTCGGTGAGCAGGCCTGGTGTTATTTTTGCGCCTCTCTGGAGCAGCATCTCGATAAGGCTCGCCGGGCAGAAAGGGATTGCGCACTCGAGAATGCTTTTGCCATCGCTGTCCACCGCGTTGGGATCCAGGCCGTGATCGAAGAAGGAGACGATGCACTTCGACAGCGCGTCGCCCAGCTCCCGGTCGTCGAACGGGTTCTGCCACCCCGGATCCTTGTAGAGCAGGTAGTGGACCGCGGTCCTCTCTGTGTGGTCCCTCGGTTCTTTCCAGAGGTTCTGATACTTGGCTGTCGCGTCTGCTCCACTTTCCACGAGTATGCGGACCATGTCCACATTGGAAACTCGCTCCAGGACGTAGTCCGCATCGTAGGTGCATGCGAACGCCAGAGCCATGTGCAGAGGCGTGATGACCTCCACTATCGCAGCTCTCTTCTCGGGATCTCTCGCCGCTTTATCCGGTCCCCGAAATAGCGATGTGGCTACGCCGCTGCCGCCGCTGCCGCTGCTGCTGCTACTGCTGCTGCTGCTCTTTCGGCCGCTTTCAGCGCTATTCCCTTCTTCGATGCTGCCATCCTGCTGCCCCTCCTCCTGTTCGGAATGCTCTTCCATATCTGTGCTGTCACGATCATCGCTGTGCACATCGCCGTTCTCATTGCTGCTGCCTTCCGCGTCGGAATTGCTTCTTAAACTCCGGGTGGAAGCAATTGTTGTAGCAGGGCTAAAGGGCGCCCGGTGTGGTGACCGTAACTGGGCCATCAGCAATCCCACATCGTTTGCAATGTCGAGAGAAACGGTTCCGCGGGGACTGCAGCCTCGCCCGGCAATCATCCGCGCAAAGTCTCGCCACAGCCAATTCCCGACGTCTGACCACACCTGGTGGGGAGTGCCTTCAGACTTCATCGCTGCCCGGCTATTTCCCGCCACTACATAATACCAAAGTCTGGTGCTCTCCGCATCAGTCAGGCCCCGGCTCTGGTTCTGCGTGATCTCGCGCTCGGCGACCTGGAGCAGTCGGCTCCATACTAGGAACTCGAGAAACGAAGCCGGCACTAGGCGGCCAGCTTCCGATATCGCTGAAGCAAGCGAATGCATCAGAGGATCAATCGTGCTCCAGTGCGTCTCCAGCCACCTAGGTCCGCAATGCTCCGCCATGGATTCACGGAACTCGTCTATGACGGCCTGGCTCGGAAGTCTCGATATGCTTTGGCACCCGACAGCCTGGAAGACAAATTCGTGAATAAGGAACGAATCGAAAAGGGGGTATCCATCGGGCCGTTCTAAGGGTTGGTCAGAGGCCCAATCGCGAAAATAAAACAACCGCGGACTGTAAGGTGAGGATCAGCAACAGCACAATCCAAGAA
>JRUC01000101.1:0-42677 GCA_000806385.1 Leptographium procerum
CTCTTCTTCCGGGCAGCTTTGGCTTAAAATCAAATGACGACTATGATGACGAAAACGATAAGAAGTCCGTCTGTTCTGCTATTTCACATTCTGCCCCCATCCGATTTTTTGTTTTGCAAGAAACTCAACATACTCGCTACTCCGACTCTTATACTTGTCCTTTTTGAGTGGGTGTGCTTTCTTTGGCCTTGTTCTTTTTTGGCTTTCCAGCTCACGTCTGGGTCAACATATTGTGCGGACCGGGCGCCCAGATATTAGAAAGTCCATTTGAAAAAGAATGGGGGCAGGGTGTTGGGCCTTTGGAGGCGCGGAGAACGGCATTGCGTGTGATTCACGAGACGGGAAGAGGCGTAGCGTACATATTCGAGAAAAACATTATCAATCACAGAGTGACCTTGCCTTGCCGTTGCTGCGCATGTGATCTGTTTGATACTCCCTCTGCCATGCTTTACACGATTTACTCTTCAGCGGGCTACAGCTGCCTCTTCTAGAACGGTGCTCTTTCCCTCGCTACACACAGCCCCGGTCAGTTGCGCCTTCCCTGAAGCTTCGATCGCCGCGCCCTCACATGAGCTGCCTCTTCCCTCTTTTGTAGGTCTCGTCTTCATGATCCCTCGCCCATGACCCTCTCTACGCAGACCACACGCACCGGATGTCGGCAATTAGCGGCGTCGTCCCTTTGCACATAGTCTTCCGCGGCCAGGCTGCCGCTTGTCTTCTGGCCGAGGGCCCTTTCCAAAGCCGCACACCAGACTAGGCAGCGGTGCTTTGCCGACTTTGTGGCTGCATCAGTTTTCTCGTTTCTGGTTCTGGTCCTGGTTCTGATTTCAAGACTTTTCATCACTGTACCTCTTTCGCCACCCGGGACTGCCAGCTCTACCTCGAGCTGGCGCAGCATCTGCAGAAGCCGCAAACCCTCTGCCAGCGGGCTATCAGCGACGGCCGGTGAGCGCTGATGCTGTCGTCGTCGTCCGTCAGAGCTCGGGGCCACGACCAGCGTGAGGCGCAGGCCTCGAAGCCCTTGGGCCCAGCATCTGCACAGCGCCGTCCATGATTCCCGGAGCATGCTGGCAGAGGTAGGCGCTTGCTCGTCTGTGTGGCGGCTGCTGCTGCTGCTGCTGCTGCCATCGTTTCCTTCTTGGTCGTCAGGCCACTCCCATCCAATGTCCGCTGCCGTCACATCCAGCTCGAGCCGCACATACTGCATGCTGTCGCGCTGCCAGGGCTGCAGTCGGCAGAGCTTGCCGTCATCGCTGTAGCTGCTTCCTAGCACCACAAAGGCGTGCGCCGTCGACAGTCCGGACGAGATGCGCCGCACAAACACAAACTCGCTAGAGCACAAGGGAACGCAGCGGGCCTCGCGGTAGACCTCACGACAGGTGCACAGGAAGGCGGTGGGCAGCATGCGGCCAGACAGGCGGAAGGGACAGAGGAGGCGACGGTCCTGGTCACGGCGGGGGCTCCTGCAGCGCATATTGCTAACGGTGTCGAAGTTCGCGATGGCATCATTGCCGGCTTCCCTGTCCCCTCCATCCCCATCTCCTTCTCTCAAGGCTCGGAATTGGTACACCGGCTGACCGTTGCTGCCAGCGCCAAAGCCTCCCCAGAGGTAGCCCAGGTCAAGCAGCCAGAATGCGGTCGAGAGAGACGGCGGTGTGATTGGTGTTCCGCACTCAGCCTTGCCATTGTTACCTACGTGTACCCAGTGATATATCTGCAGCCGAAGCTCCAGCGGTAGCCGTAGAAAGGCAGCGACGGTTTCACCCACCATAGTTCTGTATCTGACGATAATAGACCAGAACTGGACAGCATGATCAGTCTGTCTAGAGGATATGCATCTACCTCCTGCTTTGGGTGCATGGCCAGCAGGCTCACGCATTGCATTGTGTAGTATGGCTACGATGTACAACAAAGGGATGAGAGTATGGGAGGATGACGTTGACAGCAGCTGTCCCACCGGGAAAGATCAGCAGTGCCACCCACACTGCTTAGTCCAGAGGCGTCGCCCAACAGTAAAAATGCACCAACGCTGACAGTTCGGTTTTTGTCAAAGGACAAAAGTACTGCCAGCTGATGTCGTGTCTATGAAACATAGCACATACCGTACGCAGCTGACGCTCTCGTACCACTGCAAAATATACCAGCTGTCTTGGTCGTGGCTCGCAGTCAGAGCTCATTTCTTTGAGATCAGTGGAAGAGGGCCAGGAGAAAATATGTAAGATGATGATGTTGCTGCAGGATGCATAATCCGTGTAAACTATGTAGCTCCCTAAACCAAAACGCCTTATTTTGTGCCTATCCCCATAAACGACGGCGAACTGCGCCAAGCAATGCCTCGTAATCCCATGCGCCTTCTATTCTACCGTCTCTGCGAAGCTGCCGCCGCTACTGCCGCTGCCTTCCGCGACTCGATCTCCACGTACCGCGGCAGATCAGCATCGCCCCGAGCAGCCAGCCACAGCAGCACTTCTGGCTCCGCAGGCGGACCAGCAGGCGCCGCCGCCTTTTCTGCTGCTGTTGCAGATGAGCCTGCGTCAAAGCTGTTGCCGCTGTCGAGCATGACGACGTCCTGATCCTGCTGCGAAGCTGTGATTCCAGATCCGCTCTTGTTCTTATATTGGCCGTGGCCGTGGCCGTCATTATCATTATCATCATCCTCGTCGTCATCCTCGTCATCATCCTCGTCGTCCTCGTCGTACTCGAGCGACCGCCGCAGGCCCGTCCGCACGTTCTCGACGCCCAGCTCGCGCTCCCGCTTCGTGTACAGGTCGGATGCCTCCTCGCGGATAAACTCGCCAATGCGGTTGATGCACCAGACGCGGGCTTCGGCCCAGATGTCGCCGAGGCCGAGCGGCTCGCGCGGGCCCCTGTGATTATTGTCATCGCCGCTGTTATCGCCGTCGCTGTCGTCATCATCATCATCGTCCTCGTCGTCATCGTCGTCATCATCGTCGTCATCTTCTTCGTCGTCGTCATCGTCATCTCCGTTCTCACCACGTCCGTTCCGAGCCCGTCCGCCGGCCGCACCACTGCCGAAAAAACTCGCTGGGCCGATTCCGCGCGCGGCTGCCGTCTCGCGCGCCGTCTCGGCCACCTGCTCGACGTCCGGCTCCAGCTTCTTGCGCAGGAGCGACGTCAAGACCTGCTCTTCGGTGCGGCCCGGAAACATGGGGTCCGGGTGGACGACGATGCGGCGGAAGAGCTCGGCGTGCTGGGCCATGACCTCATTGAGCGAGGCGAGATTCCGCTGCAGCACAAATGCGGACGCCTGGATCGATTCTCTGCTCGAGTGGTCAGTGGTCAGTGGTCAGTAGTCAGTTGATTTTCTCAATTCCGTTTCTCGTCTTTCTCTCTCGTCTGTCTTTATTCTCCCCTTTGCTCTTCCCCTTCCTCCTTCAATTCCCCCTGTTCTGTTTACTCTTGTTTCTTCTTTCCTCCTCTCCTCGCCCCGTCATTACCCTCTACTTACGGCGTCGGCATCGGATTGCTCATAAGCACATTGCCTTTTAAGCGGGCAATACTATTGGCCAACTGAAACAGGCGCGCCCGTACCGAGTCAATCGCCTTAAGATCCTCCTGGGTAAGCCCCAGGGCCGTATCGTCGGACGCCGGCGGTGGAGCCATGCTGTTAAGGTCAGCCACGTTCGTGTGCTTGAGCTGGTTGGGATAGAAGTTGGCTGCGGCGCAAAGTTTAAAAGAAACGCGACCACCAGCTTCCCTCCACAGGTGGGGAATTTAGAAGAAACAAAAGTGGATCACATGAAATCCGCTATGCCCATTTCGTCTTACAAGAATGACGTATACTATGTAAATGCATATATGCCATTAAATGATATCTAGACGAGTTCGAGTATCTCGAACTCACTTTTCTTGATGTGACCTTTCAAGCTGATCCCTTTCCCTGATCTTTCATATATCGTGATTAAAATAATAACTTTGCAACGCTCAAACAGTGAATGCCTTTGCCCTTGTCCGACAGCCCCTCCAACCTATAGCAAGCCTTTCCTCTTTCCGTCACTTGGTCACCTCCACACGGCCCCAGCGATCCACGGGAGGATAACGGGCCATGCGCTCCAGATCGTCGAGGTGCATGTGCGAGCGAATGTACCTATGTCCTGTTAGCAGACTGTTTTTATTATTCATTTCCATTCCTTGCTCTCGTCCGCCAGGCACTCACTTTTCGCGCCCGTCATCGTGCGGGTCATGATCCCAGCTGGTGAACTTGCCGATCTTGAGCGCCGGCCACACTAGCAAGCGCTGGCGCTGTGACAGGCGGACCTGGGCCGTGATGCGGTCAAAATCCCAACGCGCAGCCGACTCGGCCTCGAAAGCGGTCAGCACCTTGAGCGCGTCGGCGTCCGGAGGCGAGAGCACGACGCCTTCGGTCGCCTGCTTCTTCTGCAGGCTCTTGGCCAGGTCGTGCAGCTCAAGCGGGTCAGACGCGAGGTTGAACAGCTGCACGCCGTCAGACGGGCAGGTGATGAACTTCCAGGGGCCGCGACGGATCATCATGAGCGGCGCCACGGTGCCCTCGCCGGTGTACTCTGCAAACACCGTGTCCGGGCCGCCGGCCAGGCCCTGCAGGTGCGGCAGCAGCGACGTGCCGTCCATGGGCAGGTCAGCCTGCACCCGGGCGCCGACCAGGTCACACATGGTCGGCAGGATGTCCAGCGTCGACACGTTCTGCGTCACGCGGTGCGGTGCAAAGTCGCGCGGGTGATGGATCAGAAACGGGACGCGCACCGACGACTCAAAGTACGACATCTTGTACCACAGGCCGCGCTCGCCCAGCATGTCGCCGTGGTCGCCGCTGAAGATGACAATCGTGTCGTCCTCGAGGTCGCAGTCGCGCAGGATGCCCAGCAGCCGGCCCAGACAGTCGTCCACATAGCTTACCGCCCCGTAGTAGGCACGGCGTGCCCGCTTGACCTGCTCCGGCGTGAACTCCTTATCCCACAGGTCGCACACCTTGAGCAGCCGCTTGCTGTGGGGGTCCTGTTCTTCCTTGGGGATCTGTACCTCAGGCATGGCTATGTCCACCCCTTCGTACAGGTCCCAGTACTTGCGCTGGATTGTGTACGGGTCGTGTGGGTGTGTGAGCGAAACCTGAAATCCACCATGTTAGTCATACTTCATCATTATCTGGATCCTTAGGAGGGACCAGGGGGGGGTTAGGCGGAGAGGACGTGGGGCCAGAGAGAAGTATGAGTTTGGCTTGAGCACGCACTCCGCTAGGAGGTCATGCATTGCGGAAAATAAGCAAAGGGTGAGTGGGGATGGAGGCCCTACGTTGAGAAGAGGCTGTACTAGGCCTTCTCATCCTCGTCCTCGTCCTCTAGCCCCACGACCTTTTCTTGAAGCATCCAACAGCTACTCCCCATTTGGGCAATCGCGTGCTCAAGCCAACCCGTTTCGGGTACAAGTCGCCATCCCGGCTTCTCTCTCCCTCCCTCTCTAGCCCAGCCTCTTTACAGAAAACGCGCACTTACCGTCAGACAGAAAGGTCGACGGGTCTCTGGGTCGGCCCTCACATGGTTGTAGAGGAACTGTTCTGAACGGTACATGACCTCGTTGTCGTAGTCCAGCTGGTTGCTGCGCACACACACGCCAGCTTGCTCCACAGAGCTGGCATTATGGTACCACTCCAGCCTCGTCTCCGGCTCGTCCCAGTTGACCACCCAGCCAAAGTCGCCCGGGTAGATGTCGCTGGTCAGCCGGTTCTCGTACCCGTGCAGCTGATCTCCCACAAAGTGCATCTTCCCCGCCAGCACCGTCTCGTAGCCCTTCAGCCGCAGATAGTGCGCATAGGTGGGGATGTCGCTGGGAATCTGCGACCCGTTGTCGTAGGCGCCAATAGACATGGGCAGGCGGCCTGTGATCATGCTCATGCGCGAAGGTGCACACAGCGGTGACGGGCAGTAGGCCGAGTCGAACTGCACCGACTTGGCCGCCAGAGCATCCAGGTTGGGCGTGATGATCTGAGAGTCCTTGTTGTAGATCTTGAGCTGCGGTGCCGCCAGCTGATCAGCCATCACATACAGGATGTTTGGCTGCTTCCGGGCCCTGGGAGCACCGCTGTGCCCCGACTGCGACGCCGGCAGCGAGTTGAGGTCAGGGGCCATGGCTTGGATATGTAGGCTGTGCTTTCTGTTTCTGTTTGTTAAGAGGTACCTGCTGATCTGCAGATCTGCTGTCTGTGAGCCTGAAACCGTCTTCTGGGATGTGAGGCCACTTGTCTACTATCCGAGACGAGGAGCACGCTGTCACGAGGACAGAAATGTAATATTGTCTTTTGAGTGTATGAGAGAGAAAGAAGGAGAGACTTGAGAGAGAAGACGAGAAAGAGACAAACAGTCGCGTGACAGGAAGGCAAGACGAGTAGAAGCCCTGCTCAAACAGTATAATGAGACCGAGACAAGGAAAGCCTTCCAACCAAGAATCAAGCACAGAAGATAGAAGAAAAGCGAAAGAAGAACGCAAGATGAGATCTGGGAAATACAGAAAGCTGAATAACCCTTCCAAGCCCAACGGCCAGATACAGTAATAATGAAGCGTTTTAGAACAGGTCTTGCACCAGAAATAGATCCAAGCACGCAACCGCTTGAGCACGCAATACAGCCGTCCAAGGCACAGGGTGGGTAATTCGCAATACAAAATCCAGGACGGTCCCGATGGTGCAATTTTCACTAAGCCAAAAATGAAAGAGGCGACACGCTGGAATCTGGGGGAAGGAGGCGGCTCTTATAGGGTCGGAAGTGCTGAACTGGAGCACGCCATCATTGGCCAGGACGCTGTTAGTGGCCTCTATGTACTCTTGCCTAAAGTGGCGTAGAAACTCTGGTCATGCCGGCGCCTTTTGTCCGTACGACGTATAATTCTGCCGAGATAGGCATAAGAAGCCGTGGTGTGGCTGCCTGTGCTGCTCGAGATAGGCGGGCAATGTGTGTGCCCAAGCGATCTAGCGCTAGACCAGCAGGCACAACATGAGAAATGGGATAGAAACCCGGGAACGGGGCAAACTATCCGCAGTCCACCATCCAGTTTATCGGTATTACAGCCTATTTCCCGATTCCAACAAAGTGGGTCAGTTTTAGTCTCTCTCCAATATCAGCGACATATTCCGACACGCTAAAACGCCCTCGTCAACTATCGCACACACTAAAGAGGACAGTAACTGATTAGCCATACACAAACTAACACATTACAGTACCCAAATTTTGTGGCTAACGTAGCCCCCCCAAAAATGTATTGTTTTTGTCTAGAATGGAAACCAAAGTAAAGAATCGCAAAAAGAAAATCTGCCCGCACATGGGATTGAACCATGGACCTTGGCATTACAAGTGCCACGCTCTACCACTGAGCTATACGGGCTTAGTGCTTCGGGCGATTGGAAATTTTCCTAGTAAGAGCTTACTATAAGCTGTTAAGGGAACCTCATTTTTAAAAGTACACTGTAGATTCAGCGCATTTTTCTAGGAATAATAGGTCCAGTGCGGTTAGATAAGGTAGAAAGAAAGCGTAGGCACACGGGTACGGAAACCTTCTTGAGCAATACCTATCCTTTTAGTGCAAAGACTTCACAAAAAGGGGAGAGTGTTTTAAGAGTCCGGGCAGCGACATACGGCTTTTACTCTAGCATGGGATATCTGAGTTGCACCATGCGCAATAGCAGTCCTTGTCCACCTGTAGGCGAGGCAAACCGAGGGGGCCAACCAGGCTTGTCCATCCACTCTCGCCAGAGGAATATAGTTACGAAAAGGGAAGGCTACACCATTCTAGCACAGCTATATACTTGCAATGACGGCGCCAGGGCCAACAGATGCACGAGACTACAGCACAACCGGCGAATCTAAATCTAACACTTCCCCCCAGGACAGCGATACCCCGAATTACAAACATAATTTTAAAGTTACACTATTAAAAGACTAAACAAGAAACGGAACTACAAGCCGGTGCCACACGGGAACTCGAGCAAGCCCAAGCCCGCAATCATTGGTGGCAGCTATTATGTATGTAAGATGCCAACTCCTCCTTTCCTAATCCCTCCCTCCTTATCTGCTCTATGCGCCTCATGCCTTCTTGCTCGCGGCCTTCTTGGCTGGCTTCTTCGCGGCCTTCTTGTCGGCCTTCTTGTCGGCCTTTTTGGCGGGTGCGTTCCAGTAGTAGACAACCTGGGCTGTCAGGACAGCGTTGAGGACGAAGCCGGCGACGAAGCCATACAGGATCAGTTTGTCGTCGACCTCCTGCAGAGTCGTGAAGATGCGCGATAGTGAGCCCAAGAGGTAGTTGACGACCTGGCCAGTTAGTGAGTGAGGGCAGTACAGACGGGACAGGAAGAGAGAAAGGAAGCCTGAAACATAAAAAAAAGCAAAGGAGAAAAGAGAAGGAAGAAAGAATAGGAGAAAGGGTGAGGCTCACCGTGAAAGCGCTCAGCTGTCCTGTGCCGCCCTGCTGCCAGATGGCCACGATCTGCGGGATCTTGCTAGCCACGCCCAGCGTGCCGGCGCCGGCCTGCAGGTAGCCCAGCAGCTCCGTGCTGATTGCGGCTTCGGAGAAGAGAGACGCAGCTCCCACGGCCAGCGCGGCTGCCAGCACGGCCGCCTGTGCGGACCGGCCGCTGTAGTGCAGCACGAGCAGCGCGATGGTCACGTTTTGTACCAGGATGAAGCCCGTCTCGCCGTACGTGCTGAAGGGGAAGCCGTTGCGCACGTTGTAGGCCAGCGAGACCAGGTAGGCAATTGTCTCGAGCAGGTATGACAGGAAGCTGACGCCGGCCGCCGAGCGCGAACTCGTGAGATTGACAATCTGCGGCACCTTGACCACGGCCGACGCCGCCACGATGACCACACCCAGGCCCTTGGACACAGCTAGCTTGATGCACTCCGTGTTCGTCTCGTCCACGTCCAGCACCAGCGCCTGGTAGCATGTGTCGCCAATCAGGCCAACGCCGAGGTCCCGGATCGGACCTGGCAGGCTGTGCGTGATCGGCTGGATGACAGAGCGAAGGGCGTCCATGGTTGTGAATGCTTGCGCGCGTTTGTACAGAGAGAGAGAGAGAGAGAGAGAGAGCGGGTGTGTGTAGTTTCTGCTTCGTTCTACTATATAGCCGTCGATCCAGATATGTTATCTCGGCGCGATATTCGTCGAATTTCAAGCTTTGCTGCTCACACCTACTTTCCACAGCTCGTTTACATAGCTTGAACAGCAGGTGTGGACAGGTGTCGCGACGAACAGAGTAAGTGACAGGGGCCGCGTCGTACCATCAGCCCCGCAGCTGCCATTATACGGTCACGTGCTATGTCACGTGCAACTGGCAACTGGCGTTAATGACGATTCATCTTGTTCAGCGAGTCACGACTGTGTGCTAAGCATGACGAACTTTCAAAAGCTTAAGCACTCGAGAGACTAGTATGAGTACGATTATGCTTGCTAGTCAAGGCAGAGCTACGTGGCAGGCCAGATGAAGGTGCGGTGGCACACAACCACATTAGGTAGCAAACATGCCATACTTTACGAGTAATACAGCTCTGACAGGTGTCGGCTAACCGCTCTTAGCTCCCGCCATGCTTCCGTTGTAAGTTAGTCTGCACAAAAAGAAAACATACCTGTACAAACAAATTCCGAAGATCAGGAACAGGTAAGGGGAAAGGAAGAGGCGGGTGTGCAAATAAGGGAAAACGGCCGGGCGTTTTTTCCTGAGGGGCAAAAGCAAGGTTGTATATCCCGGATCGTCCGTTGCGCTTTCCCTCTTTGTTAGGCCTGCGACAGAAGGGTGCCATTGTATCTCGCAGTTGCCCCACCATCTTGCATTTCTACGTCGTAGGCGAAAAGCCTGGAAATGTCCGTTTCTTCACAGAATCTCATTCTCTTAAAAAGGAGCAGCTTACACATAAGCCGACTACACAGTCGGACGCATGAGACCATTCTAAATGGCGCCCTTCCTTCTTAGCATACAGACCCCCTTTCACAGCATTATTTCCACTTTTGTTCCGGCCCGTTCTCCATGCTTCACACTACCGCGCAATCAGCCACCTTCATAGACCATCCTCCATTGCATGGTCAACCTCCTCTTCTCTTCTGCCTTTGCCCAGGATCGATATTTGCTAGGATGCTCCCACAAAGGAGCAGTTAACTCTACCAAACTCTACGAGCTACCCCCCCCCGTCACCACAACGGTTTTTGGGTCACACCCTCTCTTGCCCCCTGGGCTCAATAGCGCTAATGCCTGCACTTCTATCACCCTCCAGGCTTGAAGCGACTATCCACACCCACACCCAGATATCGTACCAGAACAAGTCCTTATCCACCTCAGTGACCATGCTTTCTGGCCACCGCTAGTCTTAGGCCGGCACCAGCGTCACAGCCATGATCCGAGAACTGATGCCGAGCTTCGTGGCAGACACTGTTTGGCCCCAGCGGCGCCCGGCATGGAAGCTTCATGCGACATCGTACCTCGACGGCCTCCGCGGTCTGGCATCTCTAATAGTCTTTATATGCCACCACACCGAGTCACGCCACCCGTACTTCGTGCCAACTTATGGTCTCAACAAGAATGGGCCGTCTGCGGTCATCCAGCTGCCATACGTTCGCCTAATCTACTCGGGACGCCCTATGGTCCACATCTTCTTCGTCATCTCAGGCTTTGCCCTCTCGTTGAAGCCGCTCAGGTTGCTGCATGCCCGCGACATTGAGCGCTACTACACCACCCTTGCGTCGTCTGTCTTCCGGCGTCCCATTCGGCTGTATCTGCCATGCGCCGTCTCCACCCTCGGCATTGCTGTCCTATGCCAGGGCGGCTTTCTGTACGCCGCGGCACCGACTATGGCTCGGCAGCTGAAGAGCTGGGCCGATGTCTTCTTCCATTCCATATCTTGGCCGTGGGCGTGGGACCATGACCTGCGCCCCGGCTATGACATTCACTTGTGGACGATCCCGATAGAGTTTGCTCACTCTATGCTGCTTTTCCTGGTGCTGCTTGCCTTGTCACCTATGCGTGCACGACTACGGCAGGCCGCAAACGTGCTGCTGGTGGTGTACTGCATGTGCTCAGGAAAATGGGCCGCCTTTGAGTTTCTGGCTGGTATGTTTCTAGCAGAGCTGCACGCGCTCCGGTCCTTGAGAAGGGTACACGCCACGTCTTGCCTCGGCGGTGTCGACGGGCACGGGACGCAAACAGTCTGCAGCAGCCGCAGCCGCAGCCGCAGCCAATGCCATAGCCACTCCAGGACAATCAAATCATGTTTCCATGGTTTTGTATTGCTGGCCGCATTCTACGTTGCCGGCTGGCCTAATGTAGGTGCGGGAAAAACGCCAGGGATACGCTTCCTGTTGGCCAAGACGCCATCGCCGTTTCTGAAGGACGGCGACTTGCCGCAGAAATTCTGGTTCGGAGTGACCGCTATCTTCATAGTGTGGTCGTGCGGAGAGGTCGACGCTGTGCGGCAGTTTCTTGAGGGCTCCTTTGCGCAGTACTTCGGCCGCATCAGCTACGCTATCTACCTTGTCCACGGTGCTGGCCTTGACTACTTCCAAGACCGCGTGCTGGGCTGGCCCGCCGAGCCGGCTCGTGGAGATCCTGGCGCGTCCAATTTCGTGGCTGCCGTTGAGGCTTCGGGCATCAAGGGCACTATTGGCGTGCAGACTCCAACGCAGCGACTCTTGACCTGGTTTCTGGGGTTGCTAATCCTGGGGCCCATCATAATCTGGATCTCAGATCTGTTCTGGCGATTTGTGGATGCGCCAATTGTAGTGTTTGGCCGCGTGCTAGAACGTACAGTCACCGACAAAAGGGCATCCGACGCCGAAGAGCCGAGTTGGGATAGATATGCTCTCGTCTGACGGAAAGGACGCGTCAATTGCTTGCACATGCTGGCGGTGGGGCATATTCTCTACCATGCATTGCGCGGCGCAAAGTGACTCTTATCAGTTTAAAGCACGTCCTTACCAGACGTCAACCATTGATTCATTTGGTACTCATCTCAAATATCCAAAACTTAGACCGCTAAAATGACTCAACTCATGGCAAAGCAGGCGCGTCCTTTTCGAGCAGCTCTTTTTTTTTTTTCGATGCACTTTTCCATTTTGGATGCAAGCGAGGCAGCCGTAACCTCTCCATACTGTATCGCCTAAACGGTTCCAATAGATAATATAACGCAATGCAAAATTATACGTCCTCACGTCGGGAAAGATGAGGAAAAGAAAGGGTAAGTGTGAGGCTGCCGCAGCCCGCAGGTTTTGCCCCGTGGCTGAGGCCAATTACACCGAAGCGCCATCTGCTGGACCTGGGTGACCGCCGCTGCCCGTCAGGTGACCTGGCTGGTCCAGCTCCTCTTGGCTCGACCCATAGCTGTAGCTGGTGAAGGCAATTTCTCCGCATTGGCGTTCGTTGCCCTCAGGGATGGGCACCATGGCCGACTTGGTCCAGATGTGGACAGCATTCTGCCAGTTGAGGCCTTCGAGGCAGCCGCCCTTGACGGAGACGACGTTTTTGCCCTGAGACGAGCCGGAGGCCAGGATGGTCAGCCAGATCAGCGACGAAGGGGTGGAGAGCTGGTTGGGAGACGCACGGGAGTCGTGTGGATGAGCCGTGTTCCGCAGTTTTTGCAAAAGTAGCTGACATTAGCAGCGGCGCGTCTGTCTCGATAGAACGGCCCCCTGTCACCTACCAGTAGAGCGTGTGACCCGATGTGGTCGGCCGACTGATGCGACGGGCTGTGAGCAGAGGTGCGACGGAGAACAAGTTGGCCATATTGATGCCTTCCGGCTACACTCACGTATAGCAGCTCAGCAAGTCCGTCTCTGGTAGTGGAAACCGTGGGAAGATGGCGCTCGCACCAAAGGCCGAGCCGGTCTGGCGGCGACATTCATGACAGTGGCATATGTACAGAGCCAGCGGCTGCGCCAGAGGCGTCTTGAAGGCGACGGATCCGCACTGACACTGGGCGTTCATTGCTGCGAGAAGAAAAATGGCAGCTTTGATCAGATGGAAAAGACGTCCGGATCAGATGCCAATTTGGACAGGGTGACGAAAAAAGGTGATAGCATTGAGAATGAAGAAAAGAGGATGCAAGTCCCTCAGGAAGCGAACGCATCGCCGTCCTTTTCAGTAGGGAGGAAAAAATGCAACACGACTAGAGCTGAGAGTTGCATTCGTGACTCACCCTAGACTTGAGCTTCCTTGCATGCTAGATTGAGGGTCTGAATGAAAACCCGATGCGAAAAAAGACGGAAGCGCCCGTGTCGCGTGGTCACGTGACGGAAAGAGCCGTGCTGATGACTCTTTGATGTTGCAAATAAGATATTAGACTGTTCAGTGACTCGGAAGAGAAGTTAAAAATAACAACCGGCAGGAGGATGGCACTATGACAGGCCAACTTCCGAAAAAGAAACAAAAGAGATCGACAGGCACAGATCTCCGTCGGTAGACAGACAGTTTGATACTCGCAGACTGTCTTGTACCGCGTGGGTTACACCCGGTTCACAAGATCCATCTCTCACATTGGTAAGATAGATTGAGATTTTTGTTTGGACTCGCAGGTCAAGTGACCAGTGGGCAAAAAAAAAAAAAAAAAAAAAACACAGGCTAGACTCGCTTGCTGTAAAATAAGAGTACTATGATGAATCACCCTGGCCGCCTCAGTGCCTGGCAACCTCCCCCTGTATTCTGCACCTGCTACTAACGAGCACTAAAAATACTGTTATAAAGCGGGTCTTTTTTTGCGCTGCAGCGGTAATTTCAGCATTACATTATTTTACAGGGGCAGCATTGCTTCGCGCCTGCGCCAAGGATGCAAAAAGTGCCATCGCTAAAAGCCAAGACCGCAGAGCCTCAGAACAGCCTTTTTTGAGTTTTCCCGCCCACCTTTTTCCTTCCCACTGCGGACGAAGCAAAATAAATACATATGTAGTAAGATGCGAATACTCGTGCAAGTAGTTGTCCCTTCGCGCACTCATTGTCGCGCATTCTGAACTGACACGGCCGCACGAAACACACATTTTATGCGCGTGCAGACAATCTGGCCCAAACAGGCAGTGACCCCCTGCCTCCTTCCCCCTCACCGCAGCCCAGCCGGGGTTTGTGTTGCTGATGGCCCCTGCGTCCCCAAAACACATCCGGTCACGGCCACCGTCTCAGATATTCGTTCTGTATCCACACGCCAACCTATTGTGATTGATGCCTCGACTAAGATGCCTTGCAACGGTTGCTTCCTCTCTCTGCTTCTGTTCTCTCTTCGTGTCGATGCGGCGTGTGGCTGGACGGCCAGAATGCACGAGTTGCAGCTGAGCGCGTCCTGAGACACACAGCCAATCCAGGATAGCAGAATGTGATCGTCTTCGCAGCGGCATCATGTCGACGATGTCTGGATGCAGAATCGGCGACCCACATTGTCCCTGATGAACTTGTGCTTCTCTACATCGTATTGTGTAGGATATCATACATACATAGTAGCGCCGCTCAATGTCACAGCGACCATTGTGGAGATACAAGGGGAAGCCCCATGGCAATAGCAGTGCAGAATGGGATTGAGCCTTACACCCACGCATTTCGTCTGTTTCGTTTCTTGGCATTTCTCTTTCCCATCTGGACCCTCTCTTGTTTTGGATCTCGCACTAAGTCTGGTGGGCGTTTCTTTTCCACGAGACGTTTTCCTTCAACAAAACTCTTGCTGCGATCTCTTTCCCTTCTCTCTCCATCCTTTTTACCGACCGACTTCGGTTTTGCTTCAACCCAGCTGGTCTTTGGGAGACTGTCATTTTCGTTCACTTCTCTCCTCTTTTAGAACACCTTTTATTATATATATATTTTCTTTTCACCCTCGCTCGCACGGCTGGTCTGTGGTTCTGACTTTCTGTTCAGCTGTCTCTCCTTTCCGGACTCTTCTTCTCTTCTTCTTCTTCATCTTCTTCTCACCCCTCGTTTTCCTTTTTTCGCTCTTGCGCCGAGCCTAGTCCAAGATGAGGGTATTCATAGTCAACGCACCGCTGCTTCTCCTCAGCTGCCTGCCGCTGAGCCAGGCTGCAGCTGTTGGCCGGGCCGGACAATGGCAGAGGAGGGATTCTACTCTGGGAAACGATCTTAAAAGCAACAGTGGCAAGAGCAGCAACCACCAGAATACCAACGACGGAAGTGCGGCAGCCATAGCAGCGGCGGCTGCAGCAGCAGTGGCAGCAGCAGTGGCATCAGAGGTGGCAGCGGCAGCGGCGGCAGCGGCAGCGGCAGGACAAGCAGCCACCACGATAGTCATTAATCTATCTGCTTCCTCGACTAAGAGCAACACGAAGACCACCAAGGCCAAGGCCAACACGAAAACCGTGACCGACTTTGTCAGCGTGACGGTGACTGCGGGCGCTGCAGCAGCAGCTACGGATACTACGGGTAGTACGAAGACTACGAAGACAACGAAAACAAAGAATGCAAAGACCACTGCCACTACTGCTTCTACTGCAGCTTCTACTACTGCTTCTACTACTGCTTCTACTACTGCTTCTACTACTGCTTCTACTACTGCTTCTACTACTGCTTCTACTTCGACTACTGCTACCGCCTCGACTGCCTCGACTACCTCGACTACCTCG
This sequence comes from Leptographium procerum, assembly GCA_000806385.1. Lineage (NCBI taxonomy): Eukaryota > Fungi > Ascomycota > Sordariomycetes > Ophiostomatales > Ophiostomataceae > Leptographium > Leptographium procerum. The sequence continues at coordinate 15,577 of JRUC01000101.1, forward strand.
ACTACCTCGACGAGTGCTGCCGTCGTGGCTGGAGCTGCCGAAAGCACCACGTCTGCATCGACTTCGGCGACGTCCATTGTCACTGGGGCCCATGGCGGTGTCGGCGTGACGGTAGTGTCGTTGACGACGTCGACAGCAGCAACGTCAGCGACTTCCACCACGTCAGCGACTTCCACCACGGCGACGACTCCCGCCACGGAAGCTACATCAACAACGGCAGCAGCAGCAGTAGCGACAACATCGAGTGCGGCTGCATCAACTTCAACGTCTTCTACTTCTTCGATTGTCACGACGTCGACGTCCGTCTCGGACACCACCTCGGCCACCTCGACTTCATCGACTGTTTTGACTTCTTCAATCTCTCCGACCTCGACCTCAACCTCGACCTCGACCTCATCGACCTCTGTATCTATCTCGGTCGCTACTGTTCCTTCAACCTTTTCGACCTTGGACGCCACATCTAGCACAACATCTAGTACGTCCAGTACTACTTCTAGCATGTTTGCAACCTCTACAACTGCCACGGCAGCTGCAGGCGCTACCGCTGCCGCGACTACCAGTACTTGTAAGTGATTTATAAGAAAGCAAGACAATGCAATAAGCCATCCATGACCGAGCTTTGCTAACGATCGCAGCCCTTCAAACATCGCTTCTGCTGGGAGTCGAGGGTGCGACCACGACGACAGCGGCAGCGGCAGCAACCGCGGCAGTTGCCAACGCCGCACAGGCTGTGTCCCTCGACCTTAGCGGTCTGTCGCTGACAGACGTGCTGACGCTGGGCAGCTTGGCAAAGCAGACGCTTGCGGCCAAGTGAAAGCACAAGATGGCTAGTGAAGAAGTGGGGGCTACGAGAGAAGACGAAATGGCGAGATGGCGAGAGGACGAGAGGACGAGAGAATGAGCCAAGACGATAATAAATTCAAAGGAACAGAGAATCGGGAATCAGAGCCGCATCAAGCGGAGATGTGGACGAAAGGGGGCGTCTCGTTCTTCACAAGTGTATATATATATGTGGCAACCTGCAAAGGAGAGACTGGGTGATCTTGTCTTGTCCGAAGGACGGCCTCGATAATAGGGCCTGTGTCTCTCCCGTCTCTTTTGTATTTGTTTTTTTTTTGTTTTGTTTCCGTGTATACTGACTCTTTGTATATATAATCTGCCTGGATAGGGACACCAAGGAACACAGAGCCAGACTCTTGCACTTTCCCCGACAGTTATCACGACCTGAGCATCTTCTTGCTTATCGGATGCTTGCAGTGACGTGCTTGTGAGTCTGACAGACTGCTGCTAAAGCCCGGCACCTCTCTTTTGCTTCTTTGCCTGTCGTTCGCTCGGGTCGTTGCTGGCTGTTTGTGCCTGTGTCTGCTTCTGCGTCTTCTGGCCAGTTTCTGCTGTCTCTCCGGCCCCGTTTCCGTTTCCGTTTCCGTTTCTGTTTCTGTTTCCGCTTCCGCTTCCGCTTCCGCTGGCCCTCCGTTTGTGGCCGGTTTCCTGTCCTTGTCCCTGCTTTTGTTTTCCCTTTTGCTTTTCTTTTTGCCTGTCGCCTAACTTCTGCTGTTCTCCTCCTGCTGCTCCTCCGTTCGTACTACTCTCTGCCGTCTGCACAATGTCCACGACACCGCGGAAGCCGCGTCGCCGCAGGCCCTCGTTGGCCACCACGCTGCGCGGCAGCGCTCTCAGCGCCTCAGTCCCGCGGTCTGGCGGCAGTCCCCAGACGGCGAGCAGATTGACGACGTCCGCTGGCCCGCGCAGCTCCAGTGCTCCGCTGCCCCCGCTACCGCCGCTGCCGCCTCTGCCCCCCATCAGGGCACCGGAGCTGACGACGATTCCGCGTCCGCGAGTCGCCCGGATGAGCCCAGCCAGGTTAGCTATAAACAGAGCCCGCGCACGGTTGGCAGACCCGCTGCCACCGCCACCGCCGCTGCCGCTCTTGTCTACGCCGCCTGCGCGCAGCGCCTGCGCGTAGCAGACTTCGAAGTGCACGCCGCGGCGCACGGCGGCCATGGCGGCGCGGTGCTTGAAGAAGAAGGGGAAGTAGGTCGTCAGGTCGAGGCTGATGAGGGCGGGCTCAGTCATGCTGAGGCAGGCGGCCTGGAAGGCTTTTTCGGTGGTGGGCCGCACGGCCACGATATCGTAAGCCGCAGCAACGGCGGCCAGCCGGTGATTAACCGTCATGTCGGAGACGACGACGGTGGCACGGCGCAGAACTTTCGGAAGCCGTCGCCGCCGAGGTCCGTCTGCGGATGCGGATGCGGATGCGGTCGCCGATGCAGGCAGCTCCGGTGGGGTCGGGATCGGGATTGGGTTGGTGATGGTCGACGGCACAGGGCCATTGTAGACGTGATCGAGCGCGACTACGTCGTAGCCAAGCTCAGCGCTCATTGCGAGCGTGTCCTCGATGTCGGCCACCGTCGTGGACGGCGTCCATGCGATGCTCAGGTCGTAGAGCATCGCTTGTCGCCTTTCTTCTCCCCTTACTTCGACTTTCGCGATGTACTTTTGCGCCTGGAGGAGAGCGCAGAAGCTGCAGAGGGATAGGATTAGTAGTGCCCTTCTTACGGTCTGTAGTATTCGACCTTTTGGTCAGTTAACCAGAGAGGGGAGGCAACAGATAGAGGTGGTAAAAGTAGTGAAAAGGTTGAGGTCGCGTTGCTTGGAACAAATGGCAGAACTAAGTGTCGGTTAAAAAAAAAACAAGTACGCTAAAAATGCGAGGCCCCATGAATTAGAGCTTGTGGGGGCGATAGTAGCGCTATGTAGATTAGCTCCAGAAGCGGCCGCCGCTAAAGAATGGCGCTCTGCCGACTAAACCAGTGCGCGCTGCAGCCGTATGGGTGGGATCCTCCGTAAGAGACTTTGTATCTTAAGATACTCCCTACGAATGAGATGTCACATTAAAGATGGGACAGTGAAGTCGAGCTCTCTCACGCTCTGCTTTCTAGGTACCACTGTAATTCGAGAGAAAATTGATTAAAACATTGAACGGACCACGAGCGACGGGCTATGTTGTGCTAGAGGACAAAAGGCTAGAGACAAGATGCTCGAGACGCCCAACATACGCGCAAATGAGGCAGTATCTGTCCCTTGATATGCAGTTTCCATGAAGCGAAGAGCCACACCGTCTGCCGACTTCCAGACGTTACCGCCTAACTCCGAGTTGCGCCAGCAGAGAAAGAACGCCACAAAAACACAAAAAGACAAAAACACGCCCGCAACGCCCGCGACGCCGTCAACTTCTTGTGGGCGGACGGCCGTTGTCACCCGTATCTCATGTTTCCGTCTGGCGGTGGCGGCTGCTGGGCCACTGGATGCGGCTGCAGAGGGACGCCCGGTCTTCCGCCGGCGCCGCCGTGGCGCATCGCCTGGACGTCCTGGCGGCTCGAGAGAGGCTGCGAGAAGTTGCAGATGTGGCAGCTGACATCCTCGTAGCCGTGGAAGGAGAGCGGGATGACCGGCTAGGAAAAAGAGAGAGTCAGCAGGCAGGGGAGAGAGTGAAGAGGGGCATGACGCAGACGAATGAGAGGACACAGAGAGAGCACGTACGACGAAGCAAAAGGTGAACCACGGATGGGTCTTGATGACATGGCCGCTGTAGTTGCCGCAGTTGTAGCAGCGACAGATGAGACCTTCGTAGCCCTCGACCTCGCGGCGGAAGGTGTGCTCTCCACAGGTGAAGACGATACACATGGTGGCAAAACGGGCGAAAGAAATGACGCGGCTGCGCTCGGATCTGGTAGGTAACAGTAGCAAAAAAAGGTCGGCGCAAAAAAGGCTGGCGGGATTGGGCTGCGCGGGTGTTGTCGGCTAGAGGAAAAAGTGAAGTTTCAAGTAGAGCGGCGACAAAGGAAACCCTAGTCGCGATTATTGCTGCGGTGTAAGTGTTGGGAGGGTGTAGAGGGCAGAATAGGAGGAGGGGGCGGCGGACAGATGATAAATCTGCTTCTGGGAAAGGAGATTCGTACGGCGACGTGCGACAACTTTTGCCAAGAACCAAGAGCCAATAGAAGAGGCAAAGTCGTCTTGGCGATCGTTCCAGAGAACGAGCAAAACGAGCACTGCCACGGGCCGCTATCAACGGCATTATCCCGAATGCGGAAACGCGCGGGGAGCTCAACTGTTTATCGTCTTATCGATAAGCGCCTCAGGCACGAACCAGAACTTTGGCTGTCTGCCCCTCCTGCTGCTTCTCGTTATCTGAGGGTCTCCCTCCCCGCATTGGAGCATATGTCGATATCAGTTTTTGCTAGTTTGCCCCGCTGTTTGGCCCGACTTTGAGTTGGCCCGACTTTGAGTCATTGCAACAGCAATCCCCCTACATCCAGTGTCTTGCATAGCACCGTTGAGTCACTGCTTCTTGGACGGGGGCAGCTCTCGTCCTAGCTATCCTGAGCCCGTCGTCAGCCATTGGGCCACCACAGAACACGCTTCCTGTTCTTTTTCTTTAGCCTGCGCAGCTCTGCGACCTTTCCTTTAGCCTCGCAAAACAAGCAGCACAGGTTTCTCTCTGTCTATACACAAAAAACTACCTACCATGGCGAGTCGTAAAGCACCCGAGACGAAGCAGGAGAAGCTGGATCTCATGTATGAGAACCTGGCCGAGGTTATCAACCCCGAAATCATTGAGAAGGTCCTGGACGAAGGGCGCAATGTGAAGGTTTACTGGGGTGGGTTATGGATTACGACAAAAAAACCTTATTCTGCATTTCCTCCACGAGAAGAGAAGAACTGACTCTCCCCCTGCTCGCAGGAACTGCCACCACTGGTCGGCCACACACCGGCTACCTCGTGCCGGCCATCAAGATCGCACAGCTTCTGCACGCCGGCTGCGAAGTCACCGTCCTGCTGGCCGACATCCACGGCTTTCTCGACAACCTCAAGGCGCCGCTGGAGCTGGTCGAGCACCGCACCGACTACTACCAGTGGACCATCCGCGCGATGCTGCAGGCTGTGGGCGTGCGCACGGAACAGCTGCGCTTCGTCAAAGGATCCTCGTACCAGAAGTCGGCTGACTATGTCATGGACGTCTACCGGCTGTGCTCTGTCACGTCCGAGCACGACGCCAAGAAGGCCGGCGCCGAGGTCGTCAAGCAGACCAGCAACGCTCCCCTGAGCGGCCTGCTGTACCCCATTCTGCAGATCCTGGACGAGGAGCACCTGGGCGTGGACGTGCAGTTTGGAGGTTGGTTACCTGGGGAGGAACAGTTTACTGCGACTGGGAACGATTGATGTTGGGAAACGATGCTGACGATTGAATGCGTTTCGACAGGTGTCGACCAGCGGAAACTGTTCACTGCTGCCAAGGAGTGGCTTCCAAAGATTGGTTACCGGCAGGTAAGGTTTTTTTTTCTTGTCCTCCCGCCTTTTCCCTTCTCTCCTCTCTCTTTCTAGAAGCTGACGGTCTAGCGTGCCCACATCATGAACCCCATGATTCCAGGATTGCACGGCGGAAAGATGAGCTCCAGCGAAGAAGGTGCGTTGTTTTACTTCTTCTCTATCTTCTTCTTTCGCCATTTATTAGGCGCATCATGCTGACAGCCTCCGACAGACAGCAAGATCGACCTTCTTGACACCCCGGAGATCATCACCCGCAAGATCCGCAAGGCCGAGGCGGCACCAAAGGTCGTCGAGGACAACGGCATCCTGGCCTTTATCGAGTTCGTGTTGCTGCCTGCGTCGGAGCTTCGCGGTGCCCGTCTGTTCCGCGTTGAGCGCGAGCGTGACGGCCTCGAGCCGCTTGAGTACACGGATATCAAGAAGATCCACGAGGACTACCGAAACGATGTGGTGAGTGCTCTCTCTCTCTCTCTCTCTCTGTCTTGCACACACACACACACACACACACAAAGGCATACGCACTAACACCTTCTCAGCTCACCCCTCAGCTTTTGAAGCCGGCCGTGGCAAAGGCCATCATCGAGTTGACAAACCCCATCCGGGCGGCCTATGAAGAGTCCAAGGAGTGGCAGGAGGTGGCCTCCAAGGCCTACCCGCCGATCAAGAAGAAGGAGAAGAAGGTCAAGGACAAGGGCTCACACTACCCTGTGCGTCCCAAGGAGGCTCCCAAGGAGGAGGAGGCCAAGGAGGCCGTTGCGCCGCAGTAAAGCAGGGGTTGAGAGCACAAAAATAGATAAAAAAGCTAGAGACTTTTCTGTGTACAAACAAATCCACATTTCAAAAATGTATAGACGGACAGCGAATGATGGCAGCGAATAGAGCAGATGCTTCCACCTGGTATGTTGTTGCATGTTCTCAGTAAGAGATGTGGCAGCAAAGAGAATAAAAGAAAAGACGAAAAGAAAAGAAAAAGAAAGCCAATAAAGAGCACGCCCATGCAAAAAGACACCTCCCCAACTCCATGCTTCTGGGACAAACTGATGCAGTAAAAAAAACCCACCAAAAGTGACCTTTCACTCCCATCACACACCGGCAAACGTCTTCCCGATAATGTCGCCGCCGCACACGGCCGCTCGTTCCTGAAGACCCAGCTGGGCGCCCCAGGCCCGCAGCTCGTCGAGCGTCGGCGAAGTTTTGTCGTTGCTGCTGCTTTTGATGGACTGAACCTGGAGCACTGGTGCCGCCACCGGCAAGATGATGCTGCTGCCGCTGCTGCTCCCGTTTGGCGCCCACTCGCGGTTTCGGTTCTTCTCCTTCTCGAGCATGCCGAAGCGCACCAGGACCTCGGCGACGGTGACGCAGATGCTGATGACGATCAGGATGATGATGATCCAGGTGATGTAGCTCATCTTGGCGTCGGCAGCGGAGTCGGCCAGGATCTCGGCCAGGTCGAGGAAGACGCGACAGCGCTCGTTGAGCACCTGGATACGCGGGTCGATCTCGAGGTACTCGCGAATGGCCACGTAGAGCGGATGTAGCGTCGGCTCGGCGTCCCAGAAGAAGTTGGGCACATCCAAGATGTTGGAGGCTGAGAGAGTTAGCGTTTTTTTTCCCTTCCTTTTTTTCCCTTTTTCTTTTTTCTTTATTGTCTTTTCGTTTCATTTTCTCTCTCTCTCTCCCTTTCTCCCACACACATTCCCTCTCCCTCCCTCACTCTCTCTCTTCCACTTACACAAATTAATGTCCACTCGGTTTTTGAACAGCAGACCGAGAATCTTGACAATCTCCGTCCGCGACATGTCCAGTTCGCCCGTCAGCGCCAGCTGCTTCGGCACATGTTGTGCATTCTGCATCGTCTGCGACATCTTCTCCTCAAAGAAGCATAGCTTCGTGCTCTGGGCGATCGCGTGGCTGATTGTCAGCTTCACCATGTGGTCTGACCGCGGCAGCAGCGTAATCATGTCGTTGAACACTCGCGGCCGCTTCACGCTGCCGCTGTACTCAAAGTGGAACTCCTCCGTCTCAAAGTCCTCCTGGTCCAGCGGCCGCACCGCCAGCGCCACTGCTCCTCCTCCACTGGTAGTAGAAGCATCCCCTGTAGCCTCACCACCGGCAACACCACCGGTAACGCCAACGGCAGCGCCACCGCCACCCGTCGTCCCGCTGCTCTCGGCAAACGCCAGATCTGCCAAGATCGCCTTCTCCTGCTGCTCCGAGAAGTTCCAAAACACCACCACGCCGTAGGAGAAGACAAACATCTCGGCGAAATGCTTGGCCTCGGGCGCTAACCGGTTGACCGGCGGCCGTGGGCTCGCTAGAAACACATCATCCGCCTCTGCCGACGCTGAGGATGACGACACGGGATACATTCGCTGCGGCTCCTGTTCTTCTTGTCGTTGCTGGTCCTGTTGTTGCTGTTGTTGCTGTTGTTGCTGTTGTTGCTGTTGTTGCTGTTGTTGCTGTTGTTGCTGTTGTTGCTGTTGTTGCTGCTGTTGCTTCTTCTGCTGATCCTGTCTCTCATCTTCTTCCTCACCCTCACCCTCGCCCTCATGTCTCCCCTCGTCCCCGTCCTGGCGATGCGTCGCGTACCCGTAGTCGTAGCCCATGTGCTCGTCACGCCGCTCGCTGCGCTCAATCTCCAGGTCCAGCACCGTCTTGCCCGTGCCAGGAGTCTTGAGGATCGGTCGGCTGCGGATCCGGTAGCCGTCGAGGCCCGGCAGCAGCGGCAGGTGGTAGACGGTGTAGAGGCAGTCATCGTACAGCTTGGCCTTGGCCGCGTGGTGCGCGCGCAAGAATTCGGCCGTCGCCCGCATCTTGAACGCCTGCGCCGTGCAGTACGCCGTCAGCCGCGCCACCTTCTCCGTCCGCTGGCCCTTGGGCAGCCGCTCCGCGTAGCTCTTGCCCCGGATGCCTCCGCGCTTGCGCAGCACGTCTAGCTCCTCATCCCGCGGCGGCCGCGCCCCGTCGTACAGCCCACCGCCCTCCTCAATCCGCGCCCGGTGCAGCGCCCGCTGGGCAGCCTCGGCATTCTCGCTGGCCAGTGCCGCGATCAGCGCCCTCTCGGCCGCCTCCGTAGCCGCATCACCAGCGTCGGTGCCGATTTCGTTTCCGTGGTCCTCGTTTCTGCGGTCTTCATCGTCGTCTTCGTCTTCTTCGTCGTCGTCGTCGTCGTCGTCGTCGTCGTCATCGTCAAAACCCGCAGCCCTCGTCTTTGTGCCCGTCTCTGGCAGTAGCACAAGCTTCTCCGAGATCTTGGTCGTACGTGACGGCACGTTGGGCAGCACTGCCCGTGACGACAGTAATGACACAGCCGCACCTGCCGCACCCCCCATGCCCGCGACAGCTCCCCCTCCTCCAGCACTCCCAGCCAGCAGCCCAGATCCGCCCCCTAGGCCACCTGCACCGCCGTAGTTGCTGCCCCTGCGCGTGAGGCCGCGCCGACGAGCAGCAGCCGCAGCCGCTGGCAGGCCAGACGCCGGCACCAGGCGCTGTGGGCCCGGCGGCCCCCGCGGCTGGCCAGAAGGAATCTCGGTGGCATTCTGGAGGATGCTGTCGACGGATATGTGGCGCATAGAGTGTCGCTGGCTTGCCAGCGACGACGAGGACACACCGTACGAGCTGCTCGAGGACGATTGAGACGAACCAGGCCGTCGAGGTGCTGACCGGCCCTGGCTCGGTGGCCGCTCACGGGAGTCGGTGACCTGCGAAATGCGAGCAGAGTTAGAGGGTAGCCGAGGCAGACAGACAGCAAGAAGGGGAGACAGCCGAGGCTGGACGCACTAGGACCGATGGGCCTCGTTTTGGTGGCATCTTCTAGCTGAACTGCAAGCTATTGCAGTCTGTAAGCTTCAGAGGCACCAAGTCTTGTCCAATTGATTGCAGACTCCGAGGAAAAGAAACTGTAGCCAGAAAGAAGACGACTTTTTCTGCTGGCTCTGTCCAATGTCAGCTTGGTGTGTGGACGAATGCGAATGCGCGGGCTAGAATGGAAGATGGTATGCTGATGTGGATATTGTCTGCAAGCAAACAATGGAGAAAAGAGCTGAAGCAAAATGATTATTTAGGCTAGTAGCAACAAGACAAGACAAGCTGTAGTTCCCACGTGCCGGGTTTAAGCGACGTCATCGGACAGAAGCATTACGCCCCATATATTTTGTGAGCACTCCCCGACATTGCATACGCCTTGCAATGCATAAGTGAATAATAATGAATAATAAATAAAGGAGATGATATACGGAGTACGAAGTATATATCTACATAGGTATCGATCGAAACTTGCTTTCCTGTGCCACCAAATCCCACCAAGTAAAGCTACAATGATGATAGACTCCCTAGCTATGCCATAGAAACGCCGGTGCCAACAAGATGGAAGCTCAAGATTAGAACAGAGAGAAGCCAATCCAAGTTGAAATAAAATAAAACAAAAGAAAATAGCATGCTATAATAGAGCGCAGCAAGTAGGGTAGTAAAAAGCAGTGCAACTCTTAGCTTTAGCAAAAACGCCTTTTTTTGTCCCCCATGCGCCACCATGCGGGCCACTACACCTCAGCAGCGTCCAGGTTCGTCAACGGCACATACGCGCCGCCATCTTCCTTGCCGGCCCACCGCTTGCCCCGGACGGCAAAGAAGGCGTCCTCGAGCCCGCCGCGGGCCCAGGAGACGGTGTTGCGGGCCTTCCAGCGCCAGCCCAGGCTGGTCTTAGGCACGCCTCGCTCGTCGTACAGATCCACGTCCATGTAGCTGGGCCGCTTCCAGAACTTGAGCAGCAGGCTGCTGACGACCACGCTCACGCTGGATGCCGCCATGGCCGCGCCGGCCGCCATGGGATGCAGGTGGAGGCCAAAGGGCAGGAAGATGCCCATGGCGAACGGCAGGCCGATCACGTTGTAGGCGCACGCCCACGCCAGGTTGAGCTTGATGCGCCCAAAGATGGACCGGGCCAGGTTCAGCGATGCCGGGATGTCCATCAGGTTGTTGGGCCGCATCAGCACCACGTCTGCTGCCTCCATTGCCACGTCCGTGCCCGACGACATGGCGATGCCAATGTCCGCCGTCGCCAGCGCCGGCGAGTCGTTGATCCCGTCGCCCACCATAGCCACCACCTCGCCGGCCGCCTGCAGCTCCGCCACGATCGCCTGCTTCTGGTCCGGCGACGCGCCCGCAAACACGTTCTCGGCCGCGATGCCTACTGCCGCCGCCACTGCCACGGCCGTCGACCGCTGATCGCCCGTCACCACTGCTGTCTTGATGCCCATGTGGTGCAGCACCGAGATCGCGGCCGCTGCGCCTTCCTTGATCGTGTCCGCCAGGCACAAGTGCCCCGCAAACCGGCCGTCGATGGCAATGAAGATGTTCGTCGTGCCTGCGGACATTGCCGACGACCGCTTGAACGCCGTTGCTGCCCGCGTGTTGCTCTCCTCTGACGCCTTCACTGCCGTATCTGGCACCTCCACGCCTCCCTCGCGCAGGAATTTGGCGTTGCCAATCAGAACACTGTACCGCGTCCGCTCACCCGACGTCGCCGGCTCGATGGTCGCGCTGATGCCCCGGCCCACAGCCGCATTGAACACGCCCACGCTGCCGTCGATCGTGCCCTCTTGGTCCATGCCCAGCTCCGTCTTTGCCGCCCCTAGCACTGCCCGCCCAATCGGGTGCTCGCTGCCCATCTCCGCCAAACCGACAACCGTCCACCACAGCCGTCGCCGCTGCTCGCTCTCCTGCCACGCCACCGCCAGGATCGCGCTCGCCACGCTCATCTTGCCGTACGTGATCGTGCCGGTCTTGTCCAGGATGACCCGCGTCACCTTTGTCGCCGTCTCCAGCGCAGCGCCGCCTTTGACGAGAATGCCATTCTCCGCGCCGACACCCGTGCCCACCATAACGGCAGTCGGCGTCGCCAGGCCCAGGGCGCACGGGCAGGCAAACACGATAACAGAGATGCAGAGCTTCACGCACACAAAGATCTTGCCGCCGCTTGCGTTCTGCAGGAAGATCTTGGGCGGGTTAGGCAGCACGTGGCTGAGAACCATCCACACGACAAACGTCAGGAAGCCAAGCGAGAGAATCGTGGGCACGAAATAGCCTGCCAGCGTGTCTGCGAGCCTCTGGATCGGCGCGCGAGTCGTCTGGGCGTCCTGCACGAGCTTGACAATCTGGCTAAGCTGCGTGTCACGGCCCGCCCGCGTCACCCGGAAGTCGACTCGACCGTGGCCGTTGACCGTGCCTCCGATCAGGAAACTGCCAGTCTTCTTCTGCACCGGCATCGCCTCGCCCGTCACCATGCTTTCGTCCACGTACGTCTCTCCGCGCACCATCACGCCGTCCGCGGGGATCTTGTCGCCGGGCCGGAGAATCACAATATCGCCCACCTGGATGAGCTCCGTCGGGATGATCTTTTCCTCGGCCGCATTGCCGTCGGCCAGCGTCGTCTTCGGCTCGCCGCTGCCGGCCACGGTGTCCCAGCCCTCGGCCGCCTTCTCAGCAGCGATGGGGTCTGCATAAATTGTGGCCATGGACGGCGCCAAGGACATCAGCCGGGACAGCGCCTTGGATGTCTGGCCCTTTGCACGGTTCTCCAGGAAGCGGCCAAAGGTGATGAAAGTGATGAGCATGGTGCTGGTGTCGAAAATCGTACTCGGGCGACTGTGGGGCGCGATGAAGATGGAGATGAGCATGGCCACAATGCTGAAGAAGAAGGCGCACGACGTGCCTAGCACAACGAGAACGTCCATCGTAGGCGAGCCGTGCTTGACCGACTTCCAGGCGGAAATATAGAAGCGCTTGCCGATGCCGAACTGCACCGGCACGGTCAGGACTAGGCAGATGATGTCGCCAATGTACAGGCCCGGAATCAAAGTGAAGCAGCCAAAGTCCAGCATGGGAAGAAGCATGGGTAGGACCATGCCGATCATAAACACGGGGACGGCAAAGCTGGCCGAGACTTTGAAGGCGCGTCGCCACTCATTGATCTCGCGTGTCTTCGCTAGAGAATCGAGCTGGGCGTTGTTGTCGTCGTTGTCCGCGACCAGGCCATTGAGCCCAGCCGCCTCAATTGTCTCGACGATGGCCCGCAGACCGGTCACGCTCGGCGAGTGGGACACTGTCAGACGCGACGACGCCATGCTCAGGGCTGCTGACTGCACGCCGGGGAGGGCCAGGAGAGCTTCCTCGAGCGCCTTTGCGGCAGCTGCATCGGGGTCTCCGTAGACCTTGAACTGCACTGTAGTGAAGCCTCTGGGCTGGCCGCCGTTGTTGGCGTCGTCCGGCACAGAGGACACGATGGTGGCACCGAAGCCGCCGTCCTCAATCTTCTCGACAATCTGCCCCGTCGACAGCTTGGCTGGGTCGTGCGTGATGACCGCCCGCTCTGCCAGAAGGCTGATATTGAAGCGTAGGACGCCGTCTGCGCCCTTGAAGAGGCCATCCACAGCCGATGTGCAAGCACCGCAGGTCATGCCCTCGATAGCGACAGTCGTGATGACATGAGCAGGCATCGCCTTTTGCGCGCCCTGCCCGCTGCCTCTTTCGGATCGCGCCTCCTTCGTCTCGACAATGCTCGCGCCAAAACCGCAATCCTCAATTGTCTCGACAATCTTCTCAGCACTCAACAGCGCCGGATCGTGTTCAATGACGGCGCGTTCGGAGAGCAGCGATATGCTAAAATGCTTGATGCCGGAGACACCCTCAAAGCCGCGCTCGACAGCCGATGTGCACGCGCCACAGGTCATGCCCTCAACAGCCACGGTAGTAACGCAGCTGCCAGCAGCATCTTCGGCGCTATTGTCGTCGTCGTGGGAGCGGTTGACGGCGGGTGAGGGAAGGTCGGTGGACAGGACTTCGGCGTCGAAGCCGCGGTCTTCAATGATGTCGCGTACTTGGTCTGATGTTATGCGTCGCGGGTCGTGCATGACGACTGCCCGTTCCATTACAAGACTGACAGACACGCTGCCTACACCGTCCACGCCCTTGAAGCCAGCTTCAACAGCAGAAGTGCATGCGCCACAACTGTGAGAGCAAAAAAGGTTAAAAGGTTAGCTTGTGCTGTCTCGCATACAAAAGAGAGGAATGCAAGCGGAGGCGGGGGGTAAGAAAACTCACGTCATGCCGTCAACTTTAAGAGTCGTAGTCGCCATGTGCGGTGTTTGCGCGCCGCCTGTAGAATTTAACAGACTTGGATCCCTGGGGGGAACCTTGATGTATGAAGGAGCCATCTTCGAGGCCTTGAGGAGAGCGGCTGCGAAATGAGGTTTGTCAATGGCACGTGGCCAAGAAGGCACACAGAGACTTAGTCCCGGACCTTCCGCGAGCAGTCAAGTGTCTGGGAAGAGGTTGTCAGGGTTGGTCGTGCGAGAACTAGATTTGCCGTTCTCGCCGTTTTCGTCTAGCGAACTGCACTTTGGGGCTTTGGGGGGCTGCACAGCTAACAAAAACTCGGCTTCTGCAACGGAGCACCACAATGCTTCGTAGGAAGAGAAATAATAAAAAAGAAAATAAGTGCGAAGCGATTGCAAGCGGCGCTGAGGGTGCTATTATTCCGTCCAAGGAGCAGAAGCCGGCTTCTGAAAAGAGGTGCACCAGGGGATATATTGGTTGTCGATAAAAGGAGAAAATAGGTTTCAAATTGAGGTTTTGGGTTCTCTAGAGTAGCCGTCGTGGGAATAGAACAAAAACCCGAGCTGGGGGTGTCAGCCGTCCTCTGCGGGCGCTTGGTCAGCTTATGGGGAACCGCCGAAGTGAGACTCCATCCATCCAATCCATCCGCAGCGAGAATCCGACGACGCCGACGTGCAGCATCAGCTTTGTGCTTTCAGGCCAGGCAGTCCACTTTTTAAGACGGCCTAGGGGCCTGTTTCGTGGGTCCGTCACCTGCTGTTTCGCTTTCCAAGAGGCCCGTGTCGACTAAATACGACAAAGAGAGTCACAGCAAGGAACGCCCTTTTCTTTTTTGCGGGCGGCAGATCTCGTAATCTCACAATCTCGTAATCTAGCAATCTCACATAAGGCAAAGAGGCGAATTTCTGCCGCCTCCGCTTTTGCTTTCCTGATTATCACAGCAAATGCTCACAAACCAAAAACTTTTTCGTAATTATTAACTCGTGTTTTTGGGCCTAATTCAGCAGCCGCCAAGGACTCCTACAAACCGTTATTTCTTTAAAGTAGGATCCGTTCCTTCCTCTTTGTTATGCACGCTTTCCACTAATGCATGGGCGTAGCCATTTCGGACACTAAAAACTAATAATACTTATGTATGTGAGATATTATCAGATAATCAGTAACGAGCTCGTATGACTTTTGTGCACCCCAAATATTGATTACCGGGCCTATATTAGGTCACCGCTTCACAGCGTCGTATCTTACAATGGCATCTTATTTTTATACAGGACTTGCTTCTCCTGTTCGCTTGTCTCTAAAGACAATCTCGCAAAGCGCAAGTGGAAAACGTGGAGTTGTTTCATGCTTTAGCAGGAGTGACTTGGACAGTGTCATTTTGGATGTTGGATGCTTTGTAGGTGGGTAGTTTCACACTTCTGATACGGCTTCAAAACCAAGCCAAAAAGGCGGCCTGTGTCCGATCGGACAGGGGACAAGTCCCGGGCAAGGAAAGCAGTAAATATTGAGTGAGCAAATTTCCACATATTCTCTGGTACGATATTCCGTAAAATCTAGTCTTGTTTTATTGTTTCCCGTACGAGCCAGTTCAGCTCTGGAGGTTTTTGAGCCACAAAGCTACTTCGAAAGTGACACCTGGTTGATTAGTCACCGCACGGCTGCTGAGCCACATTTCACCAGCCTCACAACGCAACTCCTCCCCCCGCAAGAGAGCTATCACGATAAAGAACAAGATGTCGAGATAGGCCCCACGCTTCTGACGACAACTAAGAACTTGAATCAAACAGGCAGCCGACACTGAGCAGAGAGCATATCAGATACTCGGTTCCTTAACGCTCTCGTCCCAAATCGCTATGGCACAGGCCAAGGCCCTAGACGCCTTGGAGGTTCGTTTTGGCTTCCCTGATTTCTCCGCGCCTGAAGCTGTCTCGTCTTTGACCAAGGCTGACCTCTTCCGCTCTTCTGACAGCCTTTTGTGGCCCTCTCCAAATCAGCCAGCTCCACCCGCGCCGCCGTTGACCTCGTCGTGCGGGCCACTTCACACCCAGGCACATATGTCTTCGCCGAGCTATTGCAGACGCCTCAGGTGCAGGCTCTCGCCAACGCCTCTGCTGAGCACTCCGTCTACCTCACCCTCCTCCAGATCTTCAGCTACGGCACCTACGCCGACTACGAGCGTGGGCTTTTGACCTCCTCTCCTTCCCTCTCCCGTTCTTCTGTGATAGAAGAAGAAACAGGATCAGCACCAACACCACCACCCTCCCCACTGCCACCGCTCAACGAGACCCAGACCAGCAAGCTACGCCAACTGTCGCTGATCTCGCTGGCAACCGATCGGGCCAGCCTGGCCTACGCCCATCTCGTCGGCGAGCTGCGGCTGGGCAACGCCCGCGAGCTGGAGACCCTGGTCATGTCAGCCGTCTATGCTGGCCTTGTGTCTGCTACGCTCGACCCGGCCCGCGAGGTGGTGCGCATCAACTCGGTCTCTCCTCTGCGCGACCTGGCTCCGGGCGCTGTGCCGCGGCTGCGGGCTGCCCTCCAGACCTGGTCAGGGCGCTGCGAAGCCACACTGACGGATCTTGACGCCCAGATTGCCGCCATCCGCCGTGCTGCTGCGGCCAAGGCAGAGGAGGAGCGCCGCTGGGATTCCCGGTTCAGCAAGGCCCTGGAAGACGAAAAAGTCAACATGCTAAAGCAGTCAGATACAGGGTCATTACAGCTGGGCGGTGGCATCAGCGGAGGCGTTGGTGGTGGCGGTTCGTTTCTATCCGGTGCGTCTTCCTCTGCGTCCATCCACGGAAAGAAGGCAATGACGCTAAACATGTCAAGCCCCGGTGGCTCGCGTGGCAAGCCGCGCTTCATGAAGCGGGGAAGCAACCTGATGACGGATAGCGGAAGCATCGGTGCAGCCGGCAGCAGCAGTGGTGCCACAGATGCACCAAGTGGCAGTGCTGCCGCTGATGACGATGAGGGCATGGACCTCGATGACGAAGGTGGCGATACGGAAAATAAGCGGACCAGCCGCCGAAAGTTATAATGCCCGAGGACTGTTTTATCAGACGCTTGATAGTATCTTGAGATGGGTGTCTAGACGGCCGGCTAGGATGGCGAGTCCCAACCCTCTTCTACGTTGTACCTACGTATCATTAGATGCGGATTATGGTAAAAAATAACGAATGAAACGCTTCACAGAAGGTTAATGCTGTATCGCGAGCGTGACGTCTGCAAGGGCAGTCTTGCTTCTTAAAAGACATTCGCGTTCCAGCTCTCCTTGCTCGTGCTAATGACATGGTTGTCGTTGGAAATATGGCACCTACCCAGAAAACGTCCTGGACTTGTCCATATCGGTGATATCTCCATACGAGATGCTGGTCAAACCCATCTTCTTGGTAATTACATACCCTTCCTTGTCGCTTCTCCGGCCCGCATCCCTCTAGTACAGAATCCCTTCGAGCTTCCTGGTATCCTAAATAAGTAAAAAAGAGATATAATAACATTGCACGCAGTCTCCAGACGCCTCGTGATAATCATGGCCATGGCTTCCAAAAAAAACTAAGAAAATGAAGGAAAAGAAAAGAAAAAAACGCCTCACTGAGAGCTGCTTCTACAGCATCTTCCCTGGAACGAATATGAAGAGCACCAGCAGAGCGGCGTCGACGAGGACTGTCACAGCAAGAACAACTAGTGCCCGCTTGGCTAGCATTTTGCGCACGAATGGCTCTCGCACACGAGAGAAGCTGAAAGGGGTGTATTCGCTGAACCCTAACAGGGCAAGTACTGGGTCGAGGGAGTACTGGAACGAGGCGAGGAAGTACACCCCAAAAGTGAATGGTATAATAAGCTTTGAGTTTTGTCAGTACATGCTTCATTCGATTCCCTGTATTGATTCGATTCCCTCATGCAAAGTGAATGTCAAGAGAGATACACACCCAGAGCCGCGTAAGCCGCGATTTGTCGAGGAAAATGAGCACAAAGGCAGCCCAGAAAGCGCCGAACATGGATACCATGCCGAGAATCAGCCGCAAGATGAGCGTCGGCGGGATCAGGTTGCCGAGCGCCTTCATGCGCAGGAAACCGGGGAAGGCATCGCGCTCCATGGCCTGGAAGACGTAGTCCTTGGCCACGTCAAACACTTCCGGGTCGTCGCGTCCGTACTCCTCGATGGCCGCCGTGATGTCCTGGACGATGGGCCCGGGCAGTACGATCTCCC
Organism: Leptographium procerum; assembly: GCA_000806385.1. Lineage (NCBI taxonomy): Eukaryota > Fungi > Ascomycota > Sordariomycetes > Ophiostomatales > Ophiostomataceae > Leptographium > Leptographium procerum. The sequence goes on from JRUC01000101.1 coordinate 33,227, forward strand.
GCTCGGCGCCCGAGAGCAGAAACGTGTACAGGATCTTCTCGGCCGACTTGCGGATGTCCTGGCGAGCCACCGTGTGGGCGGGGGAACTGGAGTCGGTGATGTCTCGCGGCGTGCTGGCGGCTGGGCTATGACGAGCACCAGCTGCGCCGGTACTGCGAGGCGATTCGAGGGGCCGCTGCATGTCCTCGCGCAGAAACGCAGACATCTGGGCGTCCTGGCCCTTTTCCTTGTCCGTCTGGTACTTGGACGGGCCGGCCACAGGATGGCTCATGTCGCCGAGACTGTCGAGGATGGCCGACGACCGTTTGGACGCAGACTTGTCACCATCCGGAGTGCTGATGAGGACCGACCGACGCAGTTCGCGCACGTAGTGGCGACACAACGTCATGTGCTGAGCGACATCGAGCCTGTTGGGGTAGACCACGCGTCAGTAAAAAAATAAAACTAATTAAAAAACAAAGATCAAAGATCAAGAACAAGCGCGACCGAGGCTGATTGTCACAGACGGTAGCAAGAGAAGGTAGATAAATGTACCAGAAATCAAGGTAGTCAACAGATCGTTGCTGATCCCTCATGTAAATGTAGAAGGAGTAGAGGTCGACCGGAGGAAGCGTCCGGCGGCTGAGCACTTCAAACAGAGACGGAAGCCGGTTCCGATTGAGATCGGGCTGCGGGGACGGCGTGTGAGCGCTGGGGTCGGAGGCGTCTGCCATTGTGGCGGTCGGCACCCTGAGCGATTGATTCTTTCTTGGTGTGAACTAGTAGCGAACGTTGGATTTCCGAAACAAAAAACAGAGCGAATCGATATCGGCTTGAAAGAGCAGTCGCTCTGTTTCTGCCACACCTTTAACGAATCGTTTGCGATTTCTTCGTCGTTCGGTTCTTCGATGTCTTTCGTAATGGCTCTCTCCTTTGTTTTGTCCCTCGCATTTGGGCAGAAAGCTGCTGGAGGAGTGGCTGGGAAAACGAGATTGAAATTGGGAGGGGGGTCAATTAAAGGAAAGGCACCTCAGACAGGGTACACAGCAAACACGCAAGGGGCCGCAAAATAGTACGATGCGTCTCCCCGAGATACCAGGATCCAGAGAAATCGACCTTGTAGATTGTGAGCAGCGGTACGATTCTCGGGCGATAATGTGACGAGAATAAGACACAGGACGCTCTAAATTCTTGATGATTACGAGTAGGAAACGCAACTGAAAGCGAAGGCAGAGTCGCAGTGTAGTTTCCCAGCGAGACGCGGTACATTGGGCACCCGTTTCAAGGGGCGCTAAAAGTTGTGAAAGTAAATAATAAAATAAACCACTCCAGTCATGTGCTGTATCAGGTGACTATCTACGTCACGTGTATGGGCCTGATATCGGGCTTCGATAATAGCGGGTCTCGGTCTTCCTGATTGGTGCTCGAAGCCCTCATTTTGCATTTTCGCACGGCACACACAACAAAATTTCTGAGGGCTTGTCGAAATTCCTCGACTTTTTTTGAAATCTATTTTCCCTTTCCTCCCCTCCAATACCTCACATCGACGCCGAACCCCGAACCAAATATTTCGACGGGATCCGAGGTATGCTGTTCCTCTTCGATATACTGTCTTGCGATCATATTTACTCGTTCCAATCAGCCATCTAACAGCATCTGCAGCTCTCACGCCAGCAAAATGTCTTCGAAGAAGCCCACTGGCCGTTCGGCCATCGCCGACGTTGTCGCCCGCGAGTACACGATCCACCTCCACAAGAGAGTATGTTCATGATGCGCCCGTTCGATGCGAAGGCGAAGTGCGACGATGGAGGAGGGGTTGCGAAGGACAATCGAGCACCAGCATGGAATAATGGAATGATGGAATGGACCGCTGACCTGGGCCAAAATTATAGTTACACGGCGTCACCTTCAAGAAGCGGGCCCCGCGGGCCATCAAGGAGATCAAGAAGTTTGCGGAGCAGGCCATGGTACGAGCCATTATGTCCCCTTCTCGACGACCGTTGCCATGAACGAATCTTATATTTTCCAGTGCTGGGGGGAGTTGAGGTGCTAACGAGTCTTTTTTCTTCTTCTTAGGGCACCACCGATGTCCGTCTGGATCCCCAGCTCAACAAGAAGGTCTGGGAGGCTGGCGTCAAGGGCGTTCCCTTCAGACTGCGCGTGCGCATTTCCCGGAGGCGAAATGACGAGGAGGACGCCAAGGAGAAGCTGTACAGCTTCGTGCAGGCCGTGAACGTCAAGAACCCCAAGGGCCTTCAGACCGTTGTGGTCGAGGAGGAGTAAAATGGCTGGAACCCGGACGATATATCTATTTTTGGAGTGCGGGACGATCGGGACAACGAATTTTAAACAGAAAACGGAGCAAAAAAATGGAGAAAAAGTTCACCGGTCTTTTCGCGGTAGGAAAGGGTGTTTTCACAAACCTGGAGTTCTCATGGCATACGGCATGGCATGGTAGCTTCCCCGTACCCAATATACGACATTCGAACGGCCGCAAGCTCTCAGAGCAGCCATGCTTTTCTTTTCGAGAAAGGGTCAAACCATTTCTGTCTGTTACCCAGAGGTCCATGAAAGTAAAGACGGCGCGATAATGAAAACTGTTAAAAAGTATATCAATGAAATTCCGCTTGCGGGGTGTGTATGTGCAAACCTGGAAGCACGGAGCGGACGATCGATACCAGATTATGCTGTATCTCTTGTATTCCTTCTTCACCATTCTATCACTCCAGTCTTCACTCAAACATGCTGAATAACTAGACCGGATGAAATAAATCGTAATTGATACTCCGTCTTTTGGCCCAATGGGCCCCATTTGCCAACCGCTGTGCTAAATAAAAATGCCGAATTAGAAAAAGAATAAGATTCCCCCTCTCGCCATTTCCCCCGCAATATCCAATGTCGCCTCGGCGGAAGCTCTCGGTGAGAGAAGCGTCCCTGTTGTGTCCCTTCTTGTCGCATCTAGCTCACATCATTCCTTGCTTTGAGGGGCGGGGAGGGGCGGGCATCGTAGTATAGCGTCACGAAGGCTAGCTCCTACTCGTCGTCGACATCACGGTGGCGTCCCAGCACCTTGCGCTTAAATTCCTCGTGGTCCTTGTCCCATAGCTCGGCCGCTTCGCCGTTGAGAGGAGATGAACTTTACATGTAGCTGTTAGCAGATATCACTTAAGCAAACAGACTAGCACGGTGAAAGCAGAAGGTGCCTCTCACTTGTTGGGCTCGCCCAAGAGGCTTTGCAGACTCAGCAGCACCGTCTGGATGTTGTAGGCGGGTGTCCACTTGTCCTTGAGAATGTCGAGGCAGATGCGGCCGGAGAAGTCGACGTTTGGGTGGTAGATAGGCGTCTTGAAGAGCACCGTGGGTGGGGAGTAGGGGTAGTTGGTCGGGAAGGCAAAGGTCAGCTTGAAGGTGAGGCCGGCGTAGGGGGTGTCGTCGGGGCCTTCGATGGTGGCAAGCCACGAGAGCAGGTTTCCGTCTGCTGAGGGGAAGGCCGAGACGCCAGGCGCAGGCGAGGTCATGAGCTGCATAAGCTCTGTTTGCAGCCTGCAGGTCTGTTAGCCAAAAGGAAAAGGAAAAGGGAGAAAAAATGCCAAGGGGGGGGGGGTTTGTTCTTTTCAAAGTGGCTTTTCCACAGGAGGATCGGCTGCTATCTTACCTCTTCACGCTCTGCGCGTCGGGACCCTTCTTTGCGCCCAACTTGGCGCCTGGCAAGCTGCCTGGTGCTGTGCTCTGCGAGTCCTCCATGCTGAAGCTCATATTGATGTTTGTAAGAGGCAGAGCCAACAAAAAAAAACCCAAAGGGCCCGATGGGCGAGATGCTGACAGGAAAAAGAACACAAGAAGAAAAGCAACGCTAAGAGGTCAAACTGTGGCTGTTGGGGTCGTGAGATGGCAGGGGAGGGGAGGAGGGGAAAGAAAGCTCCTTGCCGGGTTAAATAGTTGTCAGCCAGATAAGAAGCATGCATAAAAACCGAGACAGAAGGGAAAAGGCGAGGTGAAGCGCTAATAAAGGTGCATTTCGATCATGCCTTCTTGAAGAAGGGAGGGCCTGAAGGGCTCGCACCGTCCTGTTGCCTGAGGGAAGGTGATTGGCGGCTTGCACCTGCACTTTTAGTGGAGCTGCCACCTGGACGCTGCTTTGCAAGTGCTGAATTGGCCAGTCGTGGTTGTTTACATTCTTCTCTACAGGGCTCTCCCAGCAACCACGATAAGGACCCGCCAGCCCGATAGGCCCTCGAGGCCCCTCTTTCCCCTGCAAGTTGACCGGCGCTGTGGGCCAATCATGGAAGCATCGACGGGTTGTATTCATACACCATGAAAAAGGCCTGAAAAGGTCAGGCTCCCCCAGCCTCGAGACGACGACGCGACGAATACGCGAAGCAAGCCGTGGGAGCGTTGTTTTCAAGGGCCTCTCTAAAGTTTACTTTGTACTCCGTATGGCTGATGCTATCGCTTTGTGGAGCATCAGGCAGGCAAGGTAGGCAGAAAGAAGAAAAGAGACAGCAAGCAAGCATCAGGTTGTTAAAATGGTTAGAAGCTTCCCCCCCATCTTTCTTCCCTGTCCACCGGATAGCAGACAAGGCTAACCTGCTCGTTGCAACAGTCACAGCTCGACCCCCTTCCCAGCGACTTGCCCTTTCGCATCGTCTCCAACACTATCGGGCGGGGTGCCTTTGCTTCGTATGTTCACACCCTCTCGCTTTCTTCCTTTCTTTTTCTCTTTCTCTCTCTCTCTCTCTCTCTCACTCTCTCTCTCTCTCTCTCTCTCTCCCTCCAACACTAACATTAACGACAGCATAAAAAAAGCCGTGCCGCTCGCCGACAGCCAGCCGGTGTTTGCGGTCAAGCTCATCCACAAGGCCTATGCGGTCAAGAAGGGCCGCATCTCGCTCAAGCAGATCACCACTGAGGTGGCGCTGCACTCGCACATCGGACAGCACCCCAACGTGATCGAATGGTTTGCGACCGGCGAGGATGCCGTCTGGCGCTGGATCGCCATGGAGTACGCCGAGGGCGGCGACCTCTTTGACAAGATCGAGGCCGACGTCGGCGTGCCCGAGGACATTGCCCATCTGTACTTCCGGCAGCTGATCAGCGGCATCAGCTTCATCCACTCCAAGGGAGTCGCTCACCGCGACCTCAAGCCCGAGAACATCCTGCTCAACAGCTCCGGCAACCTCAAGCTCGCCGACTTTGGCATGGCCACCATGTTTGAGTACAAGGGCAAGCGCAAGCAGAGCTCCACCACCTGCGGGAGCCCTCCCTACATCGCCCCTGAGGTGCTGGCATGCGGCTGTCCGCCAACAGCGCAGTCACAGCAGCAGCAGCAGCAGCAACTCCCCAAAAAGTACTCGCCAGACCTGGTCGACATCTGGTCCTGCGGCGTCATCCTCTTTGTGCTGCTCGTCGGCAACACGCCCTGGGACGAGCCCGTGACCACCAGCTGGGAGTTTTACGAGTACGCCCGGACGGCCGGCCACAGCTCCGATCCGCTCTGGGAGCGTGTGCCCCCGTCGGCCGTGTCGCTGCTGCGCGGCATGATGAGCATCGACACCGGCCGCCGCTTCAGCTTCAACCAGATCCGCCAGCACCCCTGGTTCACCCGGCCGAACCGCCTCCTGACCGCAGATGGCCGTGTATCCGACCCGCTCGAGCTGGCCACCCAGATGCTCGGCAATCTGCACATCGACCTCACACAGCCGTCATCATCGGTAGCGCCTGCAGCAGCAGCGAGGAGAGCCCGTGCTGGCAGCGACGCCATGGATGTTGACGGCACGTCCAGCAACCACCACCACGCCATGGCATCCACGCAGCCAGAGGCGCCACCTATCTACGACACTGCCTACGACTGGGAGCGGCCGGGCCTGCGGGCAGCAGGCCGGTTCGCCATGTCGTCCACGCAGCCCATCTCCAATGCAGATGTCTCGCGGGCCGACAGGATCGGCGGTGGCGGCAGCTACGGGCTGCGCGAAGCCCTGGCCGAGGAGCCGGCCATGAGCCAGTTCTCGCAGGCCCGCGGCGTGCCCATGTCCCTCACCCAGCACGCCCTCCGCTTCCAAGACATTGTACCGTCGTACTCGCTCACCCGCTTCTTCTCGCACGTGCCGCCCGCCCTGCTCATTCAGATGCTGTGCGCCGCCCTGCACCAGCTCAACGTCTCCGCTCCCGCGCCTGAGGCGGCCATGGTGGGCAGTGCAACCGGCGGCAGCAGCGGCGAGACTGTGGCCCGGATCCACGTCCGCGTCGTTGACGGGCGCAAGCAGACCCTGCACGGCGAGATCATCGTCGACTGGTGCCAGCTGTCGCTGGGCGGATATGGCGATGACGGGACAGAGCAGCAGCAGTCTCAGCTGCTCGAGGTGCGCTTCATCAAGTACAAGGGCGACCCGCTGGAGTGGCGTCGATTCTTCAAGAAGATGGCCCAGCTGTGCCGTGACGGCATCTATTCCCCCGACGACGGCTATGCTACCGGTGTATAGATTCCACCGGAGCACCGTTCGGGTGGGGATGTCGAATCCGTCAGTCCGTGATGTTTGGGCTCCTCTTTTTCATTCGTTTATTCGTTTAGACACTCCTCTCTTTGGGCAACGGCCCCATGGACTAATGATGGCATGAGAAAAGTCCTCCCTTTAATGTGTGTTGTACAATTGCATTGGTCATATATCGGGTATACAAGTAAGAGGAACATGCTAATCTAAAGAAACAAACGCTGTCCTATGCCAGAAAAAAATGTAAAGGAAGCGCTGATGGAAAACCGACATGAATGCAAAGAACAATGCTGTGGACACTACAAATAACAAGAGAGAAAAGTCCCGCAGAGGGGAAAGTGATAGTACGTAGGAAGAAAAAAGATCAACGTAAGATGTGTTGGCAGCTCTGCCTGATATCATACCCTCTGAGTCTCTCATAGAGATCCCCCCAGGGGTTGATCAGGTAGCCTTCCTGGTCAGAGACTGACTCCGGGACTCGGCGGAACCGCTCCAGGTCGGCCTCTATGTGGCAGAGGTGGAGGTGTTCCCGGCCGGCCCACCGGTCAATCATGTCCGCGATAGCTCGAAAGCCATCGGTATGTCCGCCAGATTCCCTGGCGCTCCAGCCACAGCAGATAAAGAGATAGCAGTGGATCAGCTCGTGCAGGAACGCGGATATGAGAAGGCGGCGGTTGTATTCTGGGTTTTTGAGAATCGGCGTCGACAGCAGTATAAACGTTTCGAACCCGCCGATCTTGGCTTTGCGGAGGGCAGTGTGGCCAATGATGTTGCCGTCGTACGCTGCGCTCGACGAGACATCCGACCAGCCCCATCGCACGCGGTGTGTCAGGCGGCCGCCGAAGAAGATCTCGTTTGCGGCCAGGAAAATGCTCTCCAGCGCGCAGTTGTCCAGCTCGAACTCCGCATCGGCACTCTTTGGGTGGATAAGCCCCAGCAAGATGCGGGCGTGCCGGGAAGTAGGGTTGCGCCGGTTGAAGTTAGACAGGCACCTGGTCACGCTGAACACGGCCTCGTCGTCTGTCAAGAGCCGTTCGGTCCTGATGTCGGTCCTGATGTCAGCCCTGCTGTCGGCATCTCTTCCGGCGTCGCTGCCAATGTCGCTGCCTTCTGGAGTGTCCGTGTTGAGAGAGTGGTGTCGATATTGGGGGTATGGTAATTCTGGCTGCGGGCTGCTGCGTGAAGAGGCGTTTGCGAATAGCAGGTCCTCCCGCTGCTCCCGCCAGTTGGCATAGCTTTGAGTGGGCCTCGGCGACGAAGAGAGCTGCGCATGCGGTGAGGGCCGAGTATGCAGCAGCGGGTTCGGCAAATAGCACGAGTCTGACACTTGTGTCAGGGCCGGACGTGGGAGCTGGTGGCACTGTTCACGTTGTCGGATATCCATAAAATCAGGAGTCGACCGGCCTTGGCTGTCCATTTCGTTGCGGTACCCTCCGACGTATGTCGCATCTGGTGGTGCGGAGCCGTAACCAGGCTCGGCCAGTAGCTGTTGGTCTGCAAATGAGGCTTTCAAGTCCGAGCCATCCCTCCATGTCCGTGCCATGGGCCGTGGCGAGGGAGTCGCAGAGACTCGCGGTGGCGGTAGCGGGTAATGCTCCTTAATTGCTCAGTTAAATGTCAGTAACAAAGCTCTTCTCTCTTTCTCTCTTTCTCTCTTACTCTCTCTCTCTTTTCCTCTTTTTCTCTTTTCTCTCCCTCTCTCTCTAGATTCGGCGGGTCCGTAAGGCCAACTGACTGTGTGACGAAATTCCTGTGAGGCGCTTGGCAGCCTTGTACACTGGTGGTTGCAGCATTGGACCCCTCTGCAGAGGCTGTAGCCATCTAGCTGTCTGCTATCGAAAGGGGCCAGCTCCCTTGGCCGCCTCTCTCTATCGTGATGGATCCCGTAGCTTTCGTGGGCGGCAGAAGCCTGAGGCTCGGCCCCTCCCCCTCGAACCCAAAAGGAAGCCATGGCTGTTCTGTTTGTCGGAGACTGAGTGGGCGTTGGGCAGCGGTGCAAAGCAGCGGGTGGACAGGTGCGCTGGTGTGGCAGAGGACTGAAGAAAGGGAGGATGAGGGTTGAATGAGGTCTGGTAGAGGGCAAGTAGGCAATATTACATAATAAGAGATAGCACCGTCCAGAAAATAAGAGGCAAAAAGATAATATAGCCACGATAGCTTCCGTGCTGTCCTGTTTTCTTTCTTTCTTTCTTTCTTTCTTTCTTTTTTTCTTTTCTTTCCGGCCTTCGGCCTCACGTCTCCATAGGCAGAGCCCTCATGATCAGCACCAGTCGACGGAGCAGCGAAGAAGAGTACGAGTGTGCGAGTGGCAGCCTGTTCTTGCGAGCCGCATGTGATGCATGCTCGATGTTTCGTGTGCTCGAGTTGTTTGCTGTCAGCCCTGCTCGTCGGCTTTGTGGGCTTCCAGTCAACTAATGCCACAAGAAGTCCCCCCTCCCCCCAATACTCTGTACTTAATATTATAAAAGGGCCCGTCCGGTCCATTTCCCAAAACGACTTCCCCATATTTTCTGCGCAGGCCGGCAAATAGAAAGCAGATGGTGTGGCGAGGCGCATCGCTGCCACCTGTTTTTTCGTGTATGCAAAACCGAGTGATGATGCTGGGACATGCATGGAAAAAAGGGGGGCTGGCTTCCTTGGAAACGTGATTAACTGGTTGCGGTGGTTCGAGGTAACGAACAACTGCCATCTTGCATGCGGATTGCCGCAGAAGAGAGCACGCATATTGAGCGAGCTGCTGCAGTGCCCCATCTCTCCTTCTGGGTAAGAGCGACAGCTAATTTCATCTAGGAAGGAAGCTGCGTGGCGGTGTGTCTGCAGCGGGGGCTCTTACCTTCTTAGGCTTTGCTTGGATCCTCTCGTTCCTCTGCCTATTATCTATTCCTATTATCTATTCCTATTATCTCTTTCCCTCCCGCTTTTGCTTTTACTCCCTTTCCAGCTACGATTACTCCTCTTCTGCTCCTCTTCTTACCGGGCCCGTC